>RJWH01000904.1:0-48218 GCA_004363575.1 Solenodon paradoxus
AAAGCTTGCAATTACAAGTTGTATTTATGTTGAAACCTAATGTTTTAACAATTGTTCTGGATCTCAAACCACCCCATCCTGGCATTCATGTTCTGTCTGTCTCTCTCTTCTCTCCTTCAGCAAAATTGTGTTAGGGCCATTTAGTTTGTTATGCAATGTAACTATCTAGAATCATTTATTTTATCTTATGGGTCATAATCCAATACTATTGTTACTCATTTAGTTCCCCACATTGTTCCAGCTTTAGCCTTTGAGAGCTCATTTTGAAAGCTTTTATTGTGAATGTTTTCCACTACTACAGACAAACTGGAAGAACAGCACAGAGAAAACCAACCATCCCTCCACCTAGCGTCGTCGGCAATTCTTACCATCTGACCATATTTGCTTTCTCCCTGTGTCTCCCTCCCCCTCTTCACAGTGTTTTCACAAATGCACCATCTGTTGTTTCTTTATGAGGTTAATTTGCAGTTAATCTGTCCCCAGACCATCAGGGGTTGATGGTAAAATATAAGTGACCAGTTCTTTGCCCCCTGGAGACTGTGTACCTGGCTGCCCTGTTCAGACCCCAGGCTCACTCTTCACTGTGCCCGTGATTTATTTTTAAACAACTTGAGTGAGACAGAATTCATAGACCTTTCAGATCTCCCATTTAAAGTACATAATCCAGTGGTTTGAAGTATGTTCACAGACAGGTGCAATCATCATCACAGCCACTTTTAAAACATCTTTATCACCTCAAAGAGAAACACCCTGCCCTTTAGCTATACCCGCCCTTCTCCCCAAGAAATGCATAGCAACCACTAATCTACCTTCTGTCTTTCTGTCTTTGCCTAATCTAGACATTTCATGTGAATGGAATCATATGTGTTGTGATCTTCTGTGACTGCTTTATTTCACTTAACATAACGATTTCAGGGTTTCATCCATCAGTACTTTGTACCTTTTTATGGCCAAACATTTTTAGTGCTGCCATGAATATTTGTGCACAAAGTTTTGTTTGAACACCTGTTTTCTATTCTTTTCTATTCTTTTGGGTACACACCTAGGAGTGGAACTGATGGATCATGTGGTAATTCTATGTTTAAATTTTTGAGGAACTGCCGAACTGTTTTTCACAGTGCCTACATCATTTTGCATTCATGCCATCAATATACAGGATTCCAATTTTTCCACAACCTCACCAACACTTGTTTTCCATATTTAATATTGTAGCCACCTCAGTGATTGTAAAGTGGTATTTTATTGTGGTTTTGATTTGCATTTCTTTGATGGCTAATGATGTTTGGCATCTTTTCATGTGCTTTTGGGCATGTGAATATTTCCTTTGGATAAGTGTCTATTCAAGCCCTTTATGCATTTTTCAGTTGTCTTTTTATCATTGAGTTGTAAGAGCTCTTTATATGTTCTAAGACTAGGCCCTTATCAGGTATCTGATGTGCACATGTTGTTTTCCCATTCTGTATGTTGTCTCCTCACCTTGATGGTGTCCTTTGGTGCACAAATGTTTTTGTTGTGGTTGATAGCCAGTTTACTCTTTTCCCTTTTGTTGCTTATGCTTTTGGTGTTAATCTACAAAATCACTGCCAATCTGAGGTCATGAACATTTACCCCAATACTTTCTTCTAAGAGTTTAATTGTTTCAACACTTATATTTAGGTCTTTGATCCTTTCTGAGTTAAACTTTTAAAAATCATGGGATGTCAGGGTCCAACTTCATTCTTTTGGTGTGGCTGCCCACTTGTCAGAGCTCCGTTTGTTGAGAAAATTCTTCTTTCCTCATTGGATAGCGACACCATTATCAAAAGTCAGTTGATCATAGATGTGTAGGTTTATTTCTGGGCTCCCAATTCTGTTCCAGTGCATGCATCTTGAGTGTCATTTAGTCACAAGGTGTGTGCTGTTCTCAGGGAGTGTTTAGTCCTGTAAGAGCAGTCAGACACCTTCACAAACCACGAGAACCTGGGAAATGCTTGGAAGAGGTAAAAATGGCTTGAGCTGCTGAAGAGGGAGCCGGTGCTTCAGGCTGGGGCCGTGGGTCTGAGTGGGAGGTGGCACAAGGCCTGCCTGAGGGAGGCAGGGGCTTGGACACAAGGGTTGATGCCTACTGTTTCTGTTTGTCCGGAGAAAACGTGCCAAGTGGAATGGAACCTGTGGAGGGCCCTGAACTCCCTGGGGAGGTTGTCAGGCTTGATTTGGGAGTGTCTGGGAAGAGCTGGGCCTTTGTAGGGCCCGTCTGTTGTCAGGGCAGACTGGGTCTGTGTGGAGGAGTCTGGAAGCAGAGGGAACACTTAGGATCGTGCGGTGACTCAGGTCTGGGTGAACACCGGGGCTGGGCAGTGGGAATGGTGGACATCAGGGTCCGTCTTTGAAAATGCCCCAGGCCATTTTGGAGACCTGCTCCCCGTCTCTGATCTAGGGCCATGGAGTGGGGCAGCAGCAGCACTTGAGACAGGGCTCACACTCCTGACCCCAGCCTCTGCCTGCTCTGGGAAGCACACACAGCCTGCAACACCTCCAGGCTGCTTCAGCTCAGGCGGCCCAGGGTCTTCTCAGAACTCCTGTTTGGCCACTCCTGTATACCTCGATTTCTGTGAGCTCCTGGCACACTCCCAAGTGCTGGGAGCACAGGAGATGTGTGGACAATAACCCACGGCCTCGCTTTCTTTGGGCGCCACATGCTGCAGCTAGAGCTCCTGGGGGACAGAGACAGAAAGCACTTAGTCTCAACCCACTCACTTGATCATCCTGGGCGAGTGGTGGGTCTAGAGCACTTTCTCTGGAGGGCAGTCGTTCCCTCCCCTTGGGACTGGGATGGATTTCAGCTGTTCAGCCTGTGGCACACCCCCAGCAGCAGGTAGGCAGTGCTTGGTAAAGCTGGCTGTTTGGATACTCGGGTTTAGACTGAGCATGTGCAGTTACAGTTTTCAATTTGCAGGTGCCTCCTAACAGCATCAGCAACTGCTGCCAAAGCACCAGTGGTTATTTGGCCTTTTTTTTCTTTCTTTTTTCTTTTCAGTTTACTTGCTCTGTTCATCTTCTCTGTTACCAATCTCCCTCCTGGGGTGGTTCCTTCTCTTGCTTCAGGTGGCCCCTACTGTTGCGTGAGTCCTCAGTGTCTGCACCGTGATCATTTGTGATGGTGCCCCCACTTGCTTGGGGTCTTCGCCTCTGCCAGGGGAGCGAGTGGGGAGTATGCAGAGAAGCTGACAGCTGGCGCCCAGGCAGTGTGGTACTTAACCTTGGCATTGGAACAGAGAAATGTCTGTTTGTGTTTCCATGAACGAGAGGGGACAGCTGGTTCGCAGATAGCAAGCTAGGTCAGCTGGGGGTTGCCTTGGCTGCTGGTTTTAAGCAAACAGCCGGGCCAGGTTCCCGCCCCAGCTCCAGTGAAGTGGGCGGAAGAAGGATGGAGAAGTACCTGGAAGGGCCTGAGAAGAGCTACCTGAGAGCTGCTGTCCTGGTGGGCTGTGCAGAGGCCACCAGGGGCGGCAGCAGTGCAGGAATCTGCTCCCGGGGCCCTGGAGGACTGCCTGGTCAGCAGACCTGAGGAAGGAGTAGGCAGGTGAGATTACAGCAGGTGAGAAGAGGTGGACCGGGGGCTGGTCTTCTTTCCAGAGGCTTCTCTGCTTCCTGGAAGGGTTTTTCTTCAGCTTCTACAAACAGCTCCCAGGTGTGAGCTAAAATCAGATTTCCTTTGCAAAATTTCTGTTTTCCTGAGCGTTTCTAGACACACAGTTACATACATGGAAGAAGGCTTGTGTTTCTGTAGTAAAATTCAGCCCCTTGCTGTGCAGCCCAAGCCAGCTCCCCGACAACCCCTCGGGCATTTTCTGAGCAGAGTCCCTGGGGTCACAGACACCCGGTTACCCTGAAGCCTTGATTTTCTTCTGGCAGCTGAACTCTTAATTCCAGCTCTTCTTTGTATGACATCAACCCCTTTTTGATAGTCTAGTGAGTCGTAGTCTCATTCATCTGAGAAAATCTGATGAACCTTTCTCAAAATAATAGTTTTTAATGCTCAAACAAGATTACAGAGGAAATCATTTACTTTGATTTATGTTTATCAGAATTTAGAAATAAGCTTTTAACATAGTAATCTATATACTTCTTTTTGGAGTCATTAAATAGACTTGCAAAGCATCTAAACTTCTGCAGTGCTATTGATGACCATGGTACAGTTGTGATGACCCTGGTGTTACCTATATTCATGAAAGGAATTGAAATTTGCAGTCATAGGTTAATGAAAATAAAGGTGTCTTTTGTTCTCATCTAAGTTTATAGCTCCCCTGTTAGGAGCTCCCAGAACAAACAGTGACCAAAGAAGGTGGTTTTCCGATAGCTTCTTTTTTGTATCAACTATGACAACTCCCTGTCTCCGATTTAGACCCCTCTCCTGGTCCTTAGCACCTCTGGAACTCCCAGGGGCATTTTTTTTTTTTTTTAATTTATGTTAAAGGAAAGGTGCAGGCAGGAATGAAGGCAGTCAGGCAAGCAAGCAGGAAGAGAGGAGGAAGAAGCATTGTTTTCATTTTCATTTAGTTGCTCATCTTGTATGTTCCCCTCTGGCCTCGGGAATGAACCCTGGTCGTTAGGATGTATGCTGACTGCACTCCGCTGGAGGCAGTGGACCTAACCACTACTTCATCAGGGCGCGCTCTATGGGGCATTTTAGACCAGCTTAAATGTCTGTGCTTCTCATGGGTTCATCCCCATCTCCAAGGTAGGACTCTGGGTTCTGTTTTCTCCATGTCTTGTGGGTTGAATTTTGTCTTCCAAAAGGATACATTGAAGTCCTAACTCCCAAAACCTCAGAATGTGACTTGTTTGGAAATACAAACATTGCAGATATAATTAGTTAGGATGAAGTCCTCCCAGCTCTCCTTTAGTCTTAATCCAGTATGAGTGTTCTAATAAGAGGAGAGACATGGGAAATGGCCACGTGAAGACAAGACACAGGGAGCCAGCCATGTGGAGTCACCATGTGAAGCTAGAGACGGGATTGGAGGGTGCAAGTCAAGAAAAACCAAGAATTGGCGACAAACTGCAGATGTTGAGAGGCATGGAAGGGCGCTTTCCCTAGACCCTTCCCAGGGGCCTCAGCCCATGGAGATCTTGGTCTTGACCTCCTGAGCTCTAGGACTGTTTCAAGTCTCCTGGCTTGTGGTAATTTGATACAAGCACCTAGGGAACCAGAATTTTTAGTCCATTGGGAACACAGTACCCTCTGGGCCTGGCGGCCTGTCTGCGAGGTTGCCTACTGTCATAGGTCCCAGGTTGACTTTTGCCATAGAAGTCTGGTTACCCTGTAGTCAGCTGTCATCCATCTTTTTTTTTCTGTAAATGAAAGGTGCAGGCAGGACTGAAGCCAAGTAGGCAGACAGGCAGGAAGAACGAGGAGGAAGAAGCATTCTATTTTTTTTTATTTAGTTGCTCACACTGGTAGTTCCCCCAGACCTGGGACTCAAACCCAGGTCCTTGGGATGCATGTAGACTTTGCTCCTTCATAGGTAGCTGTCTCACTGCTACTCCACCAGGTAGCACCCCATCGTCAATTCTTTTTTATTTTTTTAAAGGAAAGGTGCAGGCAGGAATGAAAGTGAGTAGGCAGAAAGGCAGGAAGAGAGAGGGGAAAGAAGCATTTTATTTTTATTTTTTCTTTGGTTCACACCGTTGTTCCCCAGAACCCAGGACTCGAACCCAGGAGGGGTATGTAACTTGCTCCTTCAGAGACGACTGACCTAACCACCGCTCACCAGGGTGTGCCCCATCATCGTGTCTATGATTGTCTTGACTCAAGACTTCTACCTGTCCTGTTTCAGGCCTTTCAGCTACGACAAAAGCAAGCTGTGCCTCTGGGGACACATAGACAGAGCTGACACTGGAAGTGAGAGGGGAAAAAAGTGAGATGCTTTGCATTTCATTTCATTTGGGAGCCTTGCTTAGCATTTCAGCCTGGGAGTGGGTAAAGGGTTTCAGTTAGACAGAGACAGGCAGGGACTAGGGCCCACTGGGGTGGGCATCTTAGGCCATGAAAGGTGCTAAGGATTTTCCTTCCTGGGAGAAGATAACGCTGCAGCAATGACTGTGGCCTCCTGCCTGTGCACACGTGCAGCTTTCTGCAGGCACAGAGAAGCCCTGCAGCAAACAGGCCACACACACTGCTGCGTTATTGGACACAGGCACATGTGTGTTGAAGGAATAATGGTAGCAAAGCCCAAGTCGTCCATTTGAGAACAGTAGCAGACACTACACTCTGTGAGTCAGTGGGGAAGGACTGTGAAACAGGCCACAGGGCATCCATGACCGACTGCCTCTCTGACGGCACAGACAAGAAAGGCTGCAGGAATCTGCAGGGGCTGCCGGGCCTTGAAGAGCCCCACCCAGGAGAAGAAATTTGAGTGGAAGCCCCAGGATGGGTAGGGGCCCACGTTCTTACTAAAGCATCCTTGGAAAATGATGACAGCTATAAATTCACCCAGATCCCCCAGCCCTACTCCTCTAATGCATTAGTGGCATTTCCCACATGTGCTAGTGTTGTGACTACTGTTTGGTTCTGCTTCTTGCACCTAATCTTGCTATGAGCCCTTTTCAGACCATTTGCCATTTTTGATGCTGTGACATGATTGTGTCCTAATGTGCTCTTGTTGGCCCATCCTCCAGAGGTGGGGTCCTTTCTGGTTTTCCCACAGTTTTGGTTGTTGAGGACCACATTGCGGAGTGGGTCAGGGCAGCACAGCTGAGACCTGTTCTGTGAATAGGCCACGTGGAGCCGGGAAGGAAGCACAGTCAGGAGGTGGGGGATCACACCATGGGGCCTTCCATTCAAGGCAGGGGAGACGGGGCATGATTCCCTGGGCTAGAGTCAACTCTTGAAGGTTAGAGTTAGCTCCAGATAGTGCCAGACTCCTGCCACGCCCCAGGCACCGTGGCAGCCCGTGGGCACCGAGACATATCTGCAGAACTGCAGTCTTCCTAGGGGATGACACTAAAGACCCCCTAGGATACAAAGTGAAACGAAATGCTGAAGGAGCCAAGTGGAGTTGCTTCTGAGTGGGAGTCAGTAGGGAACTCCTAGAGGAGGCAGTAGACAGGGTGCAGGGAAGGCCTTCCGCATCAGAAGTCTGGGAGACAAGGCGAAGCAGCAGATGCATCCAGATTCTAGTGATGAGCTTGAGTTTGGTGGAGAGATGTAGTGGTAGGGAGATCATGGGTGTCCTCCAGTGCTGCTTGGGTTTTTTTCCATGGGCAGTTAGGAGCCATAGAATGTTTTTGAGCAAGGGAATCACTTGGCCTGACCCTGCCTTAAGGACGGCCTGTCTGGCTACAAGGGAGGGGTAAGGTCCCCAGGAGCTCCAGAGGCTGGTTAGGGTGCTTCTGCCTCCGTCTGGGCAATCGCGGAGGAGAATCAGAACTCAGGGCAGAGACACCCAGGAAGCAGGAAGCAGATGTGGCAGGACACCTGCTGGCAGACTGAGTTCTAGGGACATTTATTTGTCAGGCAGTAGCTTCCCTGGGGCTCCTGTCTCATCTCCTGGATCCACTTGAGCTGCACTGCGTGCATAATCAACCAACAGAGAGCTTGCTTTGGGTTTCAGACAGGCCTTTGAGGCTCCCTGTCTGAATCTTTCATCCTCCCAGTGCAGCGTGACAGGTGGAGGAAATGTCGATGTCTGGGCTCACCTTATCTTGCTGCTATTATCATGTTTCCCGTATCATAGTAACAGAGCAGATGTCAAGGCCTGTTGCTAAGGGTTCCCTGGAATATTAATACCTGGGTGTAGAACCAAGGGCTCTTACACAGCATATTTGAGGCTTCCGGAAGGACTGGCTTGGTGGCAAGTATTCTTCTGTATTCATCCCTGTCTTTCCCTCCTCTTTAAACCCTCATCTCCTGCTCTGCTACCCCCACCCATGCAGCTAGCCATCTCGGGATGGCAAATGTGCAGCCCCTCTCCCCTCCCAGGCAGGGCAGGCATGACCAAAGGATCACAGCATCCTCCTGAGGAGGCTGAATGTAGGCTCTGACTCCATTCCATGAATCCTTTCATGGTGTCAGCTCAGATTTGGCACTCGGGGAAGCCTCTTCTCCAGCCTTGCCCAAGCCAACAGAGAAGGCCCCTCCCCTGGCCTGCTGCTCACACGCGCAAGATGGGAAGCGGAGTGGAGTCGCTCCCTGCTCATTTCCCCTCTGTGCCTCTCCCATTTGGTCATTTGACTTTCCACTGCTCACAAGTTTGAAGAGCAAATTCGAAACACCTCTGTGAAGGGGGTTGGCCAAATACTGCAGTCAGGGTTGGAGTTTCATTTGTCAGATGCCATTTGTATCCATTATATAGTGCCGTGATAATGCTGCCTAACAGCCACCCAAATCGGTGCTTTACAGTGTGAATTGATGGCTCCTGTGTCTGTGAGTGGGCCACCACCCTCTCAGGGCAGGGATGTAAGGGGCCATGCTTGACGCTCAGAGTAAACCTCCAGCACCTGGTGTGTCAGGTTGCACTTGAGCTGTCTTGAGGCTGTTTGGAACTAGTGTCCCACCTTTGCTGGTGATTCGGGTTTGCCATTGCTCATGGGGACCCCTCCTGAACCCCTCAGTCTCCTTCAGTCCTTCTAGCTCCCTGCCTCTTTCCTGTGGTTGTCTCTTTTCTTCCCACAAGTTCTGACTCTATGGCTTAGTGAAGGCTCACGCAATCTCACTCCCCTGGGGAGTCCATCAGAGCACTTGTGTCAGTGAGGACTGCTCTGAAATACAGCCCAGGAGGTGCAACTGCGGGATTGAGGGACTGGAGAGGGGCTGCACCAGGGAAAGGTGTGGGAGGAAGAGCCATGCTTGTTTGGGAGGTCGCCTTTGTCCCTGGCCGGCCAGGTGGGCAGTGGTGTGTGTGTGTGATCCTTCTCAAAGGCCAGGTTGTTTTGCCCTTTGGGATTTTTTTCAAAGCCAGATACACCTCACAGAGAGCTGCAGGCTGGGAGTGTTTTCTGAACTAACGTGGTTTGAATGTTGGAAGGTGGGGCATCAAACAGCAGTGTTTTCCCTCATTGGTATGATGTGTGCAGCTCTCTGGAGGTACAGGAATGTGCTCTCATTTTCTTCTCTCTGTGAGCCCACAGGGGAGGCGGGGAGCCCTGCCAGCTTTAGGAGAACATGTGCCAGGAGAGGTGTTTGGTGATCTCCCAGCCCAGGCAGCCGGTGCTGGAAGGCCACTGCTCACTTTCCCAGTTTGAATACACCAAGTCAGATCCGGGCTTCTCTCAAGCAGGAGGGGGTGTTTTCAGGGAGGAGGTTCTGTTTTTCGTGGTTATGGGACTGTCTGCATTCCTATAGCCACGCCATTGAAGATCTACACATACCTTCTGTCTTGAATGCTGAGTTTGAAAATTCGAATCCACATTAGGCCAGCAGGACACAGCTACTTCCAGCAGAACTTTCTGTGGTGAACAGTTCTAGGAGCACTGTCTCTGGAGACAGCAGCATGACAGCCCGCTCCCAACAGCCTGTGAACATCCCTGTGCCAAAGTCACCCCAACATACATTTCAAAACATACTTCCTTTCTCTTTTGGGATTTATCCGAAGGAATGAATCAGAGGTGGGCACAAAGATGCCTTCCCTGGGATGGCCATCTTAGTGCTGAACGTGCTAGAACACAAGTGGAAATAATCTGTGTGCGCCAAAACAGGAAGATGACAAAATATTTCCAGAAAGCAAAGTCACAATTAAAAATTATGATTTTGAATAATTTTAATAACATGAGAAAGGACAACAGAGCCTGTGGTTAGAGCCTAATTAAATTCGATACACAGATGACCTAGAGAAGAAATGGAAGGTCTTACGTTAAGGTGGTGTGTCGTCGTTTGGAAGTGGGTGACGAGTGAAGTTAGTGGGTGTTTTTCCAGGTTTTTTGCTATGGTCCCAGGACAGGACCCTGTGAGCAGCAGACGACTTCCCCAACAGAGAGGCAGCTGTGACTGCAGAATTTGCCTGCAGTGAGAAATGTCTTTTGATTTAGGCAGAGGAGAATTGGATCTCCCTGAAAGAATGAGTTTGTTTTCATAGATCTGCCTAGAAAGTGGCCTGGGGCTCACTAGCCTCCATCCCCAGGGAATTTTCTGCAGAAATCATCAGCAGGCAACTCCTGTGCCCCTTCCCCCATCCCCTGCACTGCGGAGTTTTACAAGTACTGTGAGGGCACAGCCTCCCCTAGGCTTGTCTCCAGCCAGGTGGAGACAGCCACCTGAGACCCAGCTTTTCAGAGGCCTGGCGAGTGCACTGGCCCCTCAGTGGAGAGTCGGCCCAGCTGTCAGTTCCAGCTGCTGGGTGCTGACCACCCTGTGCGGAATCCTGAGGAGCAAACTGCCACTGAGAGGACAGAGCTCTGCTCCGAGCACATCTGCTGTGTTGTTTGGATTCCTCCTTGTCGGGGAAGGGCCTTGTCTGATTAAATCATTTCACTTGAACAAGATATTTCGTGAATACCTACCTTGTAACAGGCCCGATGTTGGGCCCCAGGGAAGGAGAGAGGAGGAGGACACAGACCCCCAGAGAGCCCCTGGTCTAGCAGGAGGGAGGGGTAGAAACATGTCAGAAGAAAGGGGCTCTAGGGCAGCCTTGGTGGGGTGCCACCTCCCCTGGGACCCACTTCCATCCCAGGGGAAACAGCCACACTCACATGCCTGCTCGCAGACACACAGATTCACTCCATACAGACACGTGCTTGCTGTCCTTCGGCCACTTCTCTCACTGCTGGCAGGACCTCAGAGCCAGGCTGGCCCTGTGCACCGCTTTTCCCATTTACAGAGGAAGGCCGGAGTGCCCCGCAGCCTCCTGTCACCCTTCCAGGCCCCTTGGCCACTTCCATCCTTCTCCTCTTGAATGTGTGGGTTTGTCCTCACTACTTTTTATTTACCTTTGTTAAGCCCAGCTTTGTCCCCTCATCAGTTGATTGATTTTTGCCCAGGACAGATTGTGATCCATAATTAGTTCACTTGGCACCCCTCTTTGGAAGTTTTAAGGAGCCAGCTGTTAGGCGGTAGGGCCTTGAAAGGCCTCTAGCCTCCTTCCTGAGACCCTCACTGGAGGGGAGCAGAGCCCGGGGGCCGTTGGGTGGCCGTGAGCACACAGCTGGCAGCGGGAAAGGGCTCTGTGGGGAGTGGGGCCAGGAGGCTACTGGCAGCTGGCTCGGAGTGAAGAGGTTTGGAGAACCAAAGCTGGCTACTGGCATTTTCCGAAAATGTTGCTCCTCGAGCTGCCCTTCCTCTCCCACCATCTGTCCCAAGGCTGCTCTGTGTGGGTGAAGGACAGATGTGCTTCTGAGGTGTCAGCCATAGCCTGGGGCAGAGGCCTGAGTTCTGTGGACACGCTCAGCCCCGAACTGTGCCTGAAGACCCTGCTGCCAATGCCCCGGCCCAGGAGTTATCCTCCATGTCCCTAGGCCTTTCTGCAGCCTTTGACTCAGTGGACTCATCTTCCTAGATCTCTAGGCACAGGGGTGGGTGGACATGGAGGTGCCCTCCTCACAGGCCTGGGGATGGAGGGGGGTGAGGGGGCCTCAGTTCCCACCTCCCAGGTGGAGCAGCCACCAGCCTCTCACCTCCTTCAGCCCTGTCCTGCAGCTCAGCAGGGTGGAATCAGGTGTTAGAATTGCATAGGCAGAGACAGTGTCTTGTCCTGTCTGTCTCAGCTCCCCTGGGCACCAGTGAAGAAACTGAGGCCATAAGTTTGCATAAACACTCAGCTTTCCCAGGTCTTTGCCCTCCCAGTTGAACTTTCTTTCCACCTTTCTCACTGCCACAGACCCCTCCCTGAAAAATGGACCCTGTGCAGAGGAGGGAAAACTGGTTAAGGGCGAGTAGACCAGCATCGTTAGCTGTGCAACCGTTTCTCAGTCTCTTCACCTATCTTTGGTCAAACAGAACAAAGCAATGATTAGGTTTAATGAATAGAGCAGTCACAAAACTCTGTTGCCTAAAATTTGAGAAAGAAAAAAGGGAGTGAGAGGGGAAGGCAGATGTTAGTCTGGTTCTTTACCAGAGATCCCCAAACTCTGGCCTCACTAGAAAGTGACCCAAAGGGGCAAAAGGGGTTCATTCCCCAGAGATTCATTTGGGGTGATTCGTCTGGGTCTGTCAGGAGTTGCTACATCTCCACCTGTGTGTGCTGCTGTCTCCTCTGATGTCCCCATCTGCCACCATAAAGAAGGCAAAGATTTGAGCATGAGAGCACAGGACCCCTTCTTGCTCCCTGCCTCTACCCCCGCCCAGCTCCACACTCTTGGTTCTGAACCTTCTGCAAAAAATGGAGTTCTCACCGCATTGTTCTGTCTTGCTCCTCCTCTTCAGGGGTCACCACTGGTGTTCCTCCGCTTCTGTGGGACACCTAGCAGAGCAGAAGACCTTTTCCCGTACTCACTGCCCTGAGGAGGCATATGGGCAGGAAAGCTCTAGGCCTTCCAAGTCCTGGGAGCTGTGACCTGAGACGTGGCTCCCCCTGCAGGCTGAGGCAGGAGCAGCGGCACCTGTGACGTGATGACAGATGCCCTCCCTGCATTTGCCAGGGGTACAGCCTCTTGGAGTCAGAGAGAACCCCATCACTTCCATTTCTTGAAGCTCCCAGAATATTTTTTTAAATAGTGTAGAAACAAGGCTACTAACTTTCAATGTGTTTTAAATGTTTGCTTCAAACAGAGTAGCACTTTCCACACCCACATACTAGTGTGGCTGTGCTATTCACAAGATACAGGAATTTTTAATCAACAAAACAAATCAGTGCACTAAAGGCTGGAAGTGGAACACCAGTTTAAAGTTGCTTGATGAGCCAGTAATTTTTGAACCTGTCTGTGTTTTCCTGGACTGCACGTTGGCCTCATTTGGTAGAAGGTCAGGACTAAATCTGAGATCTTTGGTGATAATAGTTCTCCAGTAGCCTTCCCAGTGCTGGGCCTGACCATGGAATCTCCAAATGTATCTCTTTAAGCTCGGCAGGGTGCCTAGGTCTCTTTCCCAAGGCAGCCCACAGTGGAGAGCCGGTTCCTGCGGCCTCTGGTGGGACAAAGCTCTGCAGTCAAGGTCCTGGGCTGGGTCCCTGGGCTGGTGAGTTAGCTGCACGCTGCCCCCTGCTGGCCTCCATGGAAATGGGTGACACTGGTCTGGAAGAAGGGTTCTCAGACCAAGGTTTTGGAGTCCCTAACCTTTCAGGGGGTCCACAGGTCAAAAATACATTCATAGTAATAATAAGATACTTGGACTCATTCTCTCACAAATGTACAAAAGATAAAAAGTTTATGGATATGATTTAGATGCCACTTTGGAACTAATCTTTAAGAAATTGCCATCTGTTGAATTTTGATATAGTGTGAAAGAGAACAAGCCATAGTTCTCTGAAAAGGTTATTAAAACACTTCTCTATATTGTGCACATATATAGTGCACATATAGGAGAATCTGGGTGTCTTTCATGCTCTTTAACATAAAAACCATGTATTGCAAAAGACTGAGTGAAAAGTCAGATATGAACATCAGCTGTCTTTTGTTAAGCCAAGCATTACATAGATTTACAAAAATAAAATGATGTTGTTATTCTAGTTGTTTTTGTTTTGAAAATATAACCTTTTGGATAAAATAGGTGAACATCTAATGAATTTACTATTTTTAATGTAATTATATTTTCTCAGTAAATATTAATAAATAGAACCCATATCCTCTGGAGCCCTCAAGAATTTTTCTAACAGTTTAATGAGATGCAGTTCACACACCATATAACTCACGCCTTTAAAAGGTACAGTCCTGTGATTTTTAGTGTATTCACAAAGTTAATGCAGCTATTACCACTAATTCATTTTTATCACCCCAAAGAAACCCTGAACCTATTAACAGTCACTCCTCACCCACCCCAGCCCCCAGCCACCACTAATCTACTTTCTCTATGGATTTACCTATTCTGAACATTTTATATAAATGGAATCATATGGTACACTCTGGTGGAATAGAAGTTAGGTGCATGCCACATACATCCCATCATCCCTGGTTCGTGTCCTGGGGTCAGTGGGAACCAAGACGAATAACAACACAGTAAGTAAGGTGCTTCTTCCTCCCCTCTATTCCGGAACCAAGATGAATAACAACACAATAAGTAAGGTGCTTCTTCCTCCCCTCTATTCCTTTCTGCTGTTTTTGCTTACCTTTATTCCTGCCTGCACCTTTCCTTTAAAAGAAAAAGTGGAATTATACAAGATGTGGTCTTTTTAGACTGGCTTCTTTTCACTTGGCAGAATGTTCTCAAGATCCATTCATGTCATAGCATGTATCAGTACTTTATTCCTTTTTCTTGCCAAGTAATGTTCCACTGTATGGCTAGGCCACATTTTAATCCATCAGTTGATGGACATTTGAATTGTTTCTGCTTTGGTACTGGTATGAACAATGCTGCTATAAACACTCATACATAAACATGTATGAGTTTTTGTAGATGTTTCTTTTCAGTTCTCTCGGGTTTATACCTAGAAGAAATTTCTGGGTCACATGGTAACTCTGTTTAACAATTGTGGAACTGCCAGACTCATTTCCAACTTCAATAATTTGCAGGAGTGTAAAGGTGTACTATATATGAGAAAGTCTGGTCTAGGAGGGATTAGACCAGGGAATGTGATTGATTCAGCACAGCCCCTCATCCTTGCTCTTAGACTGAGATATCCTCAAACTCATCTCTCTCTTTCCCTCCTTTCTCTGCCCCCAGCAAACATACACGTAGGCACTCACTTCAGAATGTATAATCAGGAGCCTCACATGAGATCGTCAAAGAGCTGGTCATGTCCTGGGTGACAGGGAGAAAGCCAGCTAAGCTAGAGAGCATAGATTAAACCACCGGGAAGTTCTAGAGTGGGGCCATTTCCCTGCAGGATTCCCAAGGATGCCATTTGTATTGCAGGGGGCGCCCTCTGGATGGTGCCCCCTGTAGTTGTGCAGGGTGGCGGTTCTGGCTGCCACTGCTGCTCCCAGCCCTCCTTCCCCCTCTGGAAAGCACTCTGTGATCCTCAGACCCTCCTGGGGAGCAGAGTTCATGAAGGTGGCTGTCTTCAGCCCCAGCGTGTGCTCTGGGGACATTGCTATAAGTCTCCAGGTTTGGGAGCAGTAAAGGGTTTGCCCAGACCCTCGCTGTCTGCAAGTCTCTCTTGGGTCAAGAGACCCAGGGTCTCTTGCTAGATGGTCTGCTAATAAATACTGAGACTGAACTAGGAAGGGACAGAGATCAAATGCCTTCCGGGGCTGGCCAGCTGAGTTGAAAACTACCTCAGTGTATTTCTTCTCTCCTCTCTGATTCTAGCCCTTTGATGTCCTGCCTGTCATGTCCAGTCTTGTCACTTAGTTACATCCAGCTAGTTATCCCTCCCAGAATAAGAGCCTTTTGAAAGAGGAGCTTTGAGGGTAGGGTATTTTCCTGGGGAATGATTCTAATGGCGGGGTTCCGGGTATCAATGGGAGACACCGTATGGGGAGAGGTTGCAAGTGACAGATGTTTGGTGCCTGAGGGACCTTGTCTGCCATGTGCACCCCAGCCAGCAACATGCCCTTTTTCCCTCTTCTCACTTCAGATGTGACTCCCCCACCCCAGCTGGGCACTCTGGGCCATGGCCGACACCATCTTCGGCAGTGGGAGCCACCAGTGGGTTTGTCCTAATGATCGGCAGCTCGCTCTGCGAGCCAAGTGAGTACCGCCCAGGCCCTGCCAGGCCTTGCCTCCCTTCCCCAGGGGCCCGGAAAGAGAAGTGTGGAGACAAGCACCTATCTAGTGCACACTACACTCGGGGTCTGAGTGGGTACTCGTTAACCTCCACGTGGAGGTTTATCACCATTTCTCAGTCAAGGAGAGTGAGCCTGAGCTCACTGTGAGTGGCAGGGCTGGACCCACGCCCTGGCCCACCTGACTCACACCCATCACAGCAGGCTGCAGGGAGCCAGATGGCTTCATTTGCTTTCTGTGAAGGCCATAAATCCCCCTGTCACTGAGCCTTCAGTCCTTGAAGCCTTGGTGGTGAGGAGCCTTTGGTCTCCGGATACCACTTCATAGCCGATTCCCTGACAGACAGGACAGAGCAAAGGCTTGTCAATGCCTGTGCCTCCTCAGAGTCCCTCTGGGGAGTCTGACTGAAGCACAAGCAGCCTCTTAGCATCCCAGGTCTGCCACGCTCCTGTCAGGGACTCTGGGTTGTTTTTTTTCCCCCTTGGGCCATTTTCCTGTTATCCCTCAGAGTGACAACCCTCAGCTGCAGGTAGGTCAGGCCACCTGGACCCATTGTGCCCCCAGAGCTGGAGACCGGGGGCTCCTAGAAACCTCTTCTGTCTCCCTGACCTCCCTAAGCCTCCAAGACATTGGGGTCCCTGGAGTCAGCTGAGCCCGAGTGCCCCTTCCTCTGTCAAACCACGCCAATTACGGGAGTCAGCATTTCCCAAAAGGGCCTGAGCTCGAGAAATTTGCAATTAGATGTTATGAATCTTCAGGGGGACGAGCTGAAACATCAAAGGGGGATAGAAAATTAATCCAAAGTGCCCAAGAATCGTGGAGTCATGCATGATTCGCAGGGATCTTTGCACAACAGTTAATTTGTCCCTCTCGCTGGGCAGCTCCACTCCTCTCAGCTCCCATATCTGGTCCCTGCAGAGCCCTCAAGGGGGAGAAACCAGCTCCTCTCCCTCTCTCATCTGATGTGTCTTCCCTGGTAGGATTCGAGGAGCCTTGGGAGAGCTGTGCTCTTGTAAGAGGGCCACTGTGACCCCCCCCTAGTTTTCCCTTTACTTCTTCCTGACCTTGTCTCACACTCAACAGCAGCCAAGAGATGTTGTAGCACCTTTTAGAAGAGCAAGTGCTTTCATCTTCTCCCCTGGGGTATACTGCCTTGAAATGCCAGGCTCCCTTAATGTCAGCATCTGCAAAGCAGAGTGCTACACATCCCCAAAGCGCTGTGCCTGAGGGAGGGTCCTCTGGGAGTCTGGGGAAATTACCTTCCTTGACTCCAGATCAGGTCTGCCCTCTATCCTCCAGCCGCCGTCAGATGTTTTCTGAACCCTACTGTGTGCCAGAAACTGGCTGCACAGCAGTGAACAAGACCACATGGTCTTTCATCTTAAGGCACTGATAGGGAGAGGAATGCGTTTTACAGTTACCCACTGCTACTGCTTTGATAGTGGAGACAGGCTGTGGGGATAAGGGGGGGGCGCTAACTAAATCTGGGGATTTAGAGAAGCTTCTCTGAGTTTGATGTCTGTGTTGAGTCCTGAAGGAGGGGTAAATGTTGGATGACAATATGGAGTAGAGCGTCTAGGCAGCAGGAACAGCATGTGCAAAGGCCCTGAGGTAGTAGAAGGAATGTGACAGGAGGCCAGTGTGGCTTGAATGTAGAGAGTGAGGGGGTACATGCTGTGAGGGAAGATGGAGAGGCGGGCAGGGGCCAGATGGGACAGAGGGTCCCACCTTGCCTCAAAATAATGTTTAAGTCCAATGATGGGCCTTATGGGAACTCAGAATGAACACTTAACTCATCTTGGAAGAGATCAAGGGAAAGACTGTTGGTAACGATCATGTCTAAAAGAAACCTTAAAAAAGAATAGGACTGAGCCAAGTGGAAAGGGAGTTTAGAGAGAGGGGCAGACACTCCAGGTGCAGGGCAGGTATTCACAGAGGCCTGAAAACAGCATGTAGACCAGAACTCAAGAGGGTGAGCCGTTGTTGGTCATACTGTATGTCCAGATGGACTCTAGGCACCACCGAAGGTCCTTCCCTGGAGCTTACAGCCCCTCTGTATTTAACAGCCTTGAGTTGGCCTCTTCTGGCTTGTGAAGGGGTATTGCAGGAGAACAAGATGCTCGGTGACCACCATGGCCCTCGGTGGGAGTCAGAGCCTGACTGGACACAAATAGTGAGCCGGGTGGGTGTTGAATGAGAAGACACCAGGTGTTGGGGATAGGGGGCTGATCAGATGCAGGCAGAAAGGAGGCTCCAAGTGGAGCCTGGTGGGACTGTTGGCTGGAAGTGAACTCATTAGGCCCAAAGATCAGCCAGCCCGTCTTGCCTTCAGAAGCCATCTAACTTTACCCTGCCTCTTTCCTCTCTGGGAAATGGAGATCCTGTCTCACAGGGTGACAGGAGGCTGGTTCCAGGCCCGGAGGGAGGCATTGTACCCACCTGGATGGTGGCAGTGCTATCGTTCTACCCTCCCACCACTGTGCTCCTTGTCCTTTTTCCTTTTGAGGAGGGGAGAACTGTTTTTCAGTTCCCCCGCTCCTGGCCCCTGGCCCCTGGGGCTCTACACAGAGGGTGTCTAGCCAGTTGCCTGAACTTGGCCTCCAGTATCCCTGATATGCTCAGATGGAGAAAACCAGCAGGTTGGCATGGGAGGGTCTGCTCAGGACACAGAGGAAAGGTGGGTGTTGCCTGCGCTGGACTCACCTCCCTTCTGCTCTCATCCAGCCCTGTGCCTTTCCCATTCTTTGCTTTCTCCAGGCCTGTTGGGGGGTCACTGAGAAAGTGTTGTCTAAGGCAGTGCATTCTTTTTCATTGGAGAAACAAGTTATTAGAAGGCTGAACCCACACATGCAGCACATGACTCTGCTTTATGCCTTTGCCCGTGTGTTGTCACCTCCCTCCTTCCATTGGAGAAGCACCTGTTCACCCCATAAAGCCCTGCATAAGGCTTATCTGGTTGAGTCATTCCTGATGGCCCGTCCTGTGGTAATTGTGATAATCATCATTAACAACTGCTTTCTAAGCAGTTGGGCATCTGCTGTATGCAGAGCACTGTGTGTGCTCTGCCTCATTTAATCTTTGTGGCATCCCTGAAAGAGACATCAGGAAGTCCAGGATGGGCATCTGCCCAAGTTCTCACATTTGGAAGGGACTGGGCCATGAAGAGCAGACTGTCTGAGAGACTCCAAAGTCTGAATCTGTCCCCGGCTCCAGCCGCTCTGCTTACAGAGAAAAGATGTGCTCTGTGGTGTGTCTATTAGAGTCACCGTTAGTTCTTTACCACAAGCATTTTTGCTGCTTAACTAATTGGCTGTTTGGGTAAGTTTGCCATTAAAGAGGAAATAGCTACTTGAAAGTTTGGTTTCAACTGACACCATACTCTCATTGTTCTATTATAAAAACGTGATGAGCCAGCCTACTGGAAGTGTGAAATAACAGAGCGTCAAGTCAGATGGGATACTGACATATGAGAATATCTGCTACTAGAAAATTGATGTCAGTTTGCAAGATCCTTAGTCACACAGTCATCACT
This sequence comes from Solenodon paradoxus, assembly GCA_004363575.1. Lineage (NCBI taxonomy): Eukaryota > Metazoa > Chordata > Mammalia > Eulipotyphla > Solenodontidae > Solenodon > Solenodon paradoxus. The sequence continues at coordinate 19,266 of RJWH01000904.1, forward strand.
CCCGCCTGTCAAAACCCGGTTTGCTGAGCTAAAGCAAATATAAAAGAGGTGGCCTGTAACTCACAGCATTCTCCAAGAGCAGTTTGTTCTTTAATGCCGTCTTTGCCAGATTTAACACGCGATATTAGAAATTGGAGGTAAAAGAAGAATCGTGCTCCTCCTGTCACCTCCCAAAATAGTTATGTGATTCCTATTGATTTATATTTCTTTAAAATGGTGACATTTGTTTCTAGTTGCTAATGGAGAACAAGGCAGTGACTTGGCCAGCATTTGGTATTTGGCATAGACTCTGGCTTAGGTGATTTGGTGAAATATAAGGGCGCGGTGTGGTGGAGTAGCAATTTCACCCGCTGCCTCCAGCTGAGCACAGTCCACATACATCCCAGGGACCTAGATTCACGACCTGGGGCTGAGGGAACAACCAAGACGAACAACTAAATAAATAAATGATTCTTTCTCCTCTCTCTTTCTACCTGCCTGCTTGCTCACCTTTATTCCTGCCTGGACCTGTCCTTTAAAAAAACAGAAAGAAAGAAACATGAGGCTGGGCATGTGGAGGAACATTGAATGTAGCTCAGATGTAGACCCCCAGTTGTAGATGTCGCATGAATGATGAGAGGCGTCTCTCGTCTGTCAAACAGTGTAGAAGGCTCTCACTCTGCAATCCGGAGCTCCGTCACAAGCATGCCTCCCAATGTCTAAATGAAGGAAGACATTTTAGTAAAAATGAAAAATGTTTCATTATGTCCTTTTTAATTAATATCCCTCTTTTTGTGATTTTATCTGTTTTTACAGAAAAATTGGCTTATGGTCAATTCGTCATATGGAGAAAATGCTTGCGGCAAAGAACTTATGTCCAACTACTTAGAACCACTTTGTTTTCTTAAAAGAAAGGTGCAGACAGGGATAAAGGCAAATAGAGGCAGACAGGCAAGAAGAGGAGGAAGAAGCATTTTTATTTATTTTATTCGGTTGTTCATCTTGGTTGTTTCCTCCAGCCCTGAAAAAGCATTTTTATTTATTTTATTCGGTTGTTCATCTTGGTTGTTTCCTCCAGCCCTGGAATGTGAACCCGGGTCCTTGGGATGTACGTGGACTGCGCCCAACTGCTCCTCCACCCGGGCACACCCAGCACCGCGTTTTATGTCTCCTGACTTACACCCTGACGGCAGTGCATGAGCTGTTGTTTCAGGCTGCAGTAGCTGTCAGGGAACCACCTGGAAGGTGTCCACATCCCTGCTCCTGCCCTGGTTCCTGCATCAAAAGCTCACACCAGCTCCAACTTCTTTAGGGAAACCTTTTTAGAACTGCACCTTGACAAGGCTCGTTACCCTATTTGTACCTCCAGCTAACACCCCCTGCGTCCCCGCCTCCCGAGAAGCGTGTCGCCGGCACCTCACTAACCTGGGCATCATCATAGAGTACTCAGTAAACATGCGATGAATGAGTAGCTTCACTGAATGGCTTTTCATTAAAAAAATATGGTGACTGTCTCCCCCGTCAGATTGTAGTTCTCCAAGGCAGCGACGTTGCCATCTTGCCAACTCCGCATTACCAGCGCTTGGCACAGAATGTCTCAGGAGCTGGGACTCAGGACAGGGATCTGGGACTTGATCTGCTGCTGCCACTGTCTCCTTACCCAGAAAGACAGAAGGGCTTGAGCTTGGCCCTTCAGCCCCCATCACAGCCTCAGCAGATGTTACTCTCCCTGAGACCCCACGCTCACCCTGCCGAGGCCCCAGGCCCCTGCCTGCCCTCTCTAGCCCCCTTGCCCTTGAACCTCCTGGTTTTCATAGTGCTGCGTGAATCTCCTTTTCTCGTCCAGGTTTGCTTTTAACCTCATTCCCATTCCTGCCCATGCCGTAGTAAACTCCACCTCATTTCTCACCCAACTCAGATCAGGGTTTTCACCCTTCTCAGGATCACCTTCCACACCTGTCCCCAGCCCCACCCTGTGACAGCAGCCTGTTTGGAATGGCACTCACCTTCTTGCTCCTGTCTCTTGGGGGCGGGGGGCGGCACATAGGTGATGCAACCCAGCATCAGGAGCCTGCTGTCTGCCCTGTCTCTGTTCCTGCACCCCCGCCCCGACGCAGGTGCCTGGAATGTGCCCCGACTGTTCTCGGGGATGTGTTCTGGATGTGGCAGAGGTACGGACTTGCACTGGGGGCCCAACTGTGTTGCCTTCTCTCCAGGCTGCAGACGGGCTGGTCTGTGCACACCTACCAGACAGAGAAGCAGAGGAAGAGCCAGTGCCTGAATACGGCCGAGGTAGAGGCCATTCTGCAGGTCATCCAGAGGGCAGAGCGGCTGGATGTCATGGAGCAGCAAAGAATCGGGTACGACGTTCCGAGCTAGGCGGGGGTGAAGTCAGCAAGGGACACAGGCCCTCTGTGCCCATCCACTATCAGCACCCTGGAATCTGGCTCTGGGTCCTAGCGCTGACTTTTCAGCACTGGGGTGAGTCAGCTTGGCCTGCATTGTAGACAAGGAATCTAGTCCATCGAAGCCTCAATCTACCCGCCTATAAAATGGGGATAGCGGCTAGAGGTGGGTCCCAGGCTGCAGAGAGAGACTGAGCGGGCTGGGGTGGTTCAGCTATGGTTCAGCCTGGGGAAGGGTTTAAGGTGAGGCCCCACCTTCTAATCAGGAGATACCCTGTTTTTTAAGTTCTTCTGGCCTCTGCTAGCCGAGCTGACTGCTGCGGTCTTCAGTTTTACTGTCTTTTTTTTGGTTCGTTACAAAAGCAATTCATACATCCTAGAAAATCTGAAAAATAACTAAAAGCGCAAGTAGAAAAGCACAAATGTACTGCATTGCACTGAGCAGAAATTGATTCGATTCTGGTCTCTTTGTTCTCTTTCTTTAAATATCTGATCATTTTTTAATGAGATGTTATAGAAATGCACAGTTCTAGAAAGCGAATGCTCCACCACAAACATTTTGTTGTATGTGCCTCTGTAACACTGACATTGCTGTCATGTTATTAGAAAAGGGGTTTATATCCAACACTAGTTGTGTTTTGCTTTCTTCCCACCTCACCTGGATACAGCCCCACTCTCCCAAGGACTTGGGCTCCCCCAGGGGACATGCAAGGAGTGGTGGAGTGTTTCACGGGGACCGGGTTGCCCTGAGCTGTCGGAAGCCTGCACAGCCTCGCCTCCACTGGGGCTGCTGTCTTTGCCTTCCCTGTGACGCCATCATGTCTGATCCCAGCTGTGAGCACTGGCTTTGCCAGGCATTTGGAATGACCTAGGAGCTATGCCCCAGGTTCATCACCTCAGGAGCAGGTGCGTGTCCATAAGTGAGGAGATACGGGTTTGTATTGTCCCTGAGAAGAAGCAAGTTAGGCCAGGCTGAAGCTAGGTTTGCTCCTGGGGCCCTGCAGGTCCCTGGGTGAGTGACAGTGACACCAGTGAAAGTCAGGAGTGCCTCAATGCCAAGTCTGCTCTCCCTTAGGCCCCGTTGGGCAGAGCCGTCGTCACCTCGGGAGAGTGGGATGTTGCCGTGACAGGGGAACCAAGCCCAGATAGGCATGTGTGCCCCTGGCAAGTGACTTCACGTGTCTGAGTTTCAACCCTCTCATCTTCATAAAGGGAAGGGGATACACTTCTCCTCATGGGGGTGGAGGGGTCATGACCATTAGAGGACGTAAGGTACCCACACTCTGTCCTTCATTCAGTCAAAGATTTGTACTGATGTTCACTAGACACTGAAGATACGGTGGCCAATAAAATGGAAGTGGCCACCAAATTTGAAGCGACTATAGTATTGCATTGTGGGTTGTCAAGCATGGGGTGGTCATAGAAAACTGAGGGGACCCCGAGGAAGGTCACCTCTTCCAGGCTGAGTAGGACTCAGGGAAGCTCCGGACCGCAGCATGCACACACCCTGTAGAGCTTTGTCTTCCTCCAGCTTCTCCGTCCACCCAGTTGCTCAAACCAAAACCTCTACCTCTTCCTGGCTCTCCTACCACCCCTCACCCCAGACCCATCAATGCTGCCGCTAAGTTGGGCCTCCCCAGTCTCCAGCTCCCTTCCTGGATCCCCCAAGCCCTCCTGCTGGCTTCCTCCTCTCTGCGCCCCTCTAGTCCCAACCTCCCACCCAAGTCAGCCAGAGCAAGCTTTCAAAAATGTCACTCAGACCGAATCACTCTATTTAAAGCTCATCACTGGGACACATCCCTGTGGCTCAGGCTTAAGGTACGAGCCATGGGAAGCCCACAGACCCGGGTACGAGACCCAGAACTGGGGATAAAAAAAAACAAACAACAACAACAAAAAAAACTCTTGAGTGGTTTCACATTGTTCTTAGAAAAACCCCAAACTTCTGTAACCTACAGAACCCTTGTAGTCGACCCCTTTTCACCTTCCAGGCCCCTTCCACAGGCTCTGACCTGCTCACAAGCAGCCACTGGCCTTACTGCTCAGTATGCCCTTTACACTTCTGTTTGCCATGTGGAGTGCTCCCCCAGCTCTTCCCAGGTTTGGTCCTTGCCATGGTTTGACTTTCAGCTCAGGTGTTCTCAGAGGCCTCCGCTGGCCGCCATCACTGCCCACCCCCTCAGCCCTTCTCCCCTCTCACTTGTCATTTCATAGTGTGTCTCCTTGTCTGAGGTCAGCTTGCTCATTTGCCTGTTTCTGGACTTGCTCCCTCTATTGAGCCTAAGTTCCCAGAGAGCAGGGGCCATGTGTGTCTCTGGCTTATGTAATATTCCCAGTGTCTGGCACATCTTAGGTGCTCAATGATTGGTGAGTGAGTGATTGGAAGTTTGCCAGGGGAAGAGGCAGGGCAGGAAACAGTACCCAGGTGAGGGAACAGCACATGGGCCGTGTAGAGTTGAGGCTCAGCAATTGATTAGGTTGGAGACAAGAAACAACCCACCTGACTCCAGTCCTATGCTGCAGGCGGCTGGTGGAGCGACTGGAGACCATGAGGCACAACGTGATGGGGGACGGCCTGTCCCAGTGTCTGCTGTGTGGGGAGGGGCTGGGCCTCCTGGGCAGCTCGTCTGTGCTCTGCAGAGACTGCAGGAAGGTGAGTCCCTGTCACTCTGACTCCCCAACCTGGACCAGCTCTGCCGCTCCATGGCTTTCCTTCTGGCACTCGGGTGGGTGTGTGTGTGTGATGCATGTGTGCACACAGGGTATCCTTTGATTCTTGATAAGGACTAAGACCTTCAGGTCAAATGGTCTGGTTTCTAGGGCCAGTTCTGGGGAGTGGAAATTCTGGGTCTCACAGTTCTTCCATTAGCTGTATGACCTTAAAAAATTTGTTTAATATGCCAAACCTCATCTTCCTCATTTATAAAATAGGGGTAATCATTATATGTGTCTTAGAGCATTGTGAGATTAAATATTATTTGCAAAGTTCTTAAAAGCTTGTCTGGCATTTTAAGTACATGATACCTATTATTAGTTGTTATTAAATAAATGTAATTCTCCTCAGGGCCAAACAGTGTGCTAGAATTGTTCTTATTCTGGTCTACTGTCTTGATCTGTGGCCTCTCATAGGAATGATTTTTGCAGCAAGTTCAAATAGATTTTCTCCTTTTCCTATCCTCTACTGATTAATCTAAATTCTGCCACATATACTTGTTTCATATTGAGTACTTTTTAAAAATAACTTGTTGTTTTCCCTGGAGTTTCTAATTACTTTTCTTTTTCATACTGCGTAAAGAATAATGTGCCTTCCAATTCTCAATATGGTTTAGCATGTCAATTTTATTCTTTTTCATGGAGCCTATTTGGGCTGCTATTGTTGGAAACTTCTAGATTCTTACTCAGACACAACTTAGATTAGTATTTACACAGTCGTCATTATGGGGCTTCCATTTACTGTCCTGCTTTAGAGGCACTTACAGGATGCTGGGTCTTCCTCTATTTTTGTCTTTTCACTCCAGTTATACTGGAACCCAACCTCAAATCATTTCCACGTGTCTGTCACTGTTTTAAACCTAGAGTTACTGTAGTGAATAAGAAAAAGAACCTTCTCTTTAGAGATTACATTGGGTGAGGCTATCAAGAAAATAAGTAATGTCTAAATAAATAAGACTTTCAGAAGTAGTGCATTCTGGGAAAAAATAATGTGACAGAAGACTGGCAAGGTGGGAAGGTAGTGGTAAGAATTGAGAAAACTGTAAAATATGGAGAAGACAAAGAAGTAAAACTGGACTTGGCCACATGCAGGCCACTGGTGACCTTGACAAAGGTATTCACAGTGACTCTAAAGCTGGATAAGAGAACCTAGGTGCAGAGATTGTTTGCCCAACTTAGAAGTGGAATTTTGACCAAGGTCGTTTCCCCCTACTCTGTCACATGCAGTGAATTGAGCTGAGGAATGTACCTTAACAGAGAAGGCTCCTAAGAGCCCTGCTGTCAGGGTGGGGTGGACACTCAGGTTCTGGCTCCTGGTTAAGTCCTCCTTCGACCCAGACTGCATACCAGCTTAGGCAGTGGACATGAGGACTCAGAATGTCTTACTCCTAGCATCTGGGCAGGAAGAGTTTGAGTGTGTGATTTCTACCTGGTGGAAAATGTCCAGCAGCCCATTTCCTCCTTCTGCCCTTTAACCCCACAACTAAGATAAATGTTTAGGTTTATGGGACTATGAAGGTGTGGCGAATAGAGCCTTATCTCCTCCTGGACAAGTTCAGAGCCTCCGCCACAGAGGCAGGCTGCTGACCATGGCTACTGCATGCTTGATGCCAGCTGCTCCTCAGAGCCATTTCCTAAATAACAGTGTCAGTCCCTGGAGAGGACTGTAGCCGAATATGGGACTGGGGCAGGGAGGAGATGGGGAAATCTTCCAGACAGTCCTGCCACCCTACACCCTGGAGGAATGAACTGGACCAGAGGACATTTCCATTTGAAATCGTTCTGTTCTTATAACAGGGTAAGGACTGGGTCCTGTTTTGGGTGGTCAGGCAAGGAGTCCTTTGAACTTCTGAGAGGACTTGTTGGGTAAAAGTGAGAAGAGAGGGTGCTAGATGGGGTCACATGATGATGGGCATTTGGGGGATTTCTTCTTAAAAAGATTGTGTCATTTATTGGTTCGCTTATTAATTTGTTCATTTCTGCAAATAGTAGAGGGCCCACTGTGTGCTGGCCCTGTTCTAGGTCCTGATAACACTGAACGAGATAGACAGAGGTGTCATCTCGTGGAGATTATTTCCAGCAGTAGGAGATGATAAACATAAAAATAGCATCTGGTAGACTGGGGCTTTGTGAGTTAAAATAAGACAATATGGGAGGGTCTCTCTCAGCTCAGATCCGAAGGTGGACAGGCGCCAACCCCTGGAGGTCCAGTGGAAAAGTGTTCCAGGCAGAGAGAACAAGTACGAGGCCCTGAAGGAGAAACTAGCGCACAAAGCTTCATCAGTCGAGGTCAGGAGTTGAGATTTGATTCTAAGTTAATGGGATGCCAGTGGAACATTTTAATTAGAGATGTGATGTGCTCTGATTTGTGTGTGTTTAAAGGAAAGGTGCAGGCAGGAATGAAGGTGAGCAGAGGTAGATAGGAAGAGAGAGGAGGAAGAAGCACTTTATTTATTTTATTGAGTTCATCTTAGTTGCTCCTGGGAAGCGAACCCGGGACCTTGAGATGTACTGCTCCATCAGGGCATGCCTGATTTGTGTTTTTAACAGTCGAGTCTAGCTGCTATCTGGTGAGTGAATTGCAGGGAAACAGCAAAAGCAGGAAGCAAGTTAGGTGGTAATGGCTGTCACTGGGAGACGATGGGGTTGGGACAAGGCAGATAGGGATGGCAGTCAGATGCTAAGAAATTCATTCTCTCATATATTGTAAGTAGATGGAGAAGATTAAAGGGGGTGTTGAGGGTCCCAGGAAGAGGGTCCTAACCTGCAAAAGGACCAGAACAATTGCTCTGCCTTGCACAATGCAGGCGCAGAGGTCCTCTCTGGCCTTCTGGTAAGTGCTGTTCCTAATGCAGATGGACTTGGCTTGTGATCCCAGCTCTGTTCTGGCACAGTGACCTTGTGCAAGTCGCTTGACCCCTCTGGGCCTCTGTAACTTTATCTGGAAGCAGGGTAATAAAGGCCACAGCATCGCTGGGTGGGTGTGAGGGTGGATGAGTTAAGGCAATGAAAGCCCTGAGCCTAGTTGGGTCCATCTGTAAAGGCCACCAATGGCCTTCCAGGTCCTAGCTGTTCGGACTGCCACGTCTCACAGAGCATATGGGAACTGACCCATAGGTAGAGTGATGCCCCGTGTGCTCGTCAGCACAGGCCACCGTAACCAGATGTCACAGATGGGGCAGCTTCAAGCACAGAAATTTATTTCACACACATGAAGGGCGGAAGCTCTAGCTCAGGGTGCTGACAAACAGGGTTTCTGGCGAGTGCTCTTCCTGGCTTGCAAGTGGCGCCTTCTTACTGTGTCTCCACATGGTGGCAACAGCTCTGGTTTCTCTTCCTTTGTAAGGACACTAGACCTATAGGATTGGCTCCACCCTCATGACCTCATTTAACTTGAATTATCTCCTAAAGACCCTGTCTCTAATAATACATTGGCGGTTAGGGCTTTCACATATGGATTTTGAGGGGTCACAATTCACTCCACGTTCTCCTTAGTAGAACTGCTGTTTTCTTGAACTTTAAAATTTGGGTTCCTGCTGGTAGTCCCCTATGTGTCACAATTTTCATGAAAAGCCTCCGGAAGCCTGTGTAGCTCTCCTGGGTAGGGTGTCCTGAGCCAGTGGGAAACCCCTCCCTTTTGTGTAATTTTCTCTTGTAAACCTAACACTCCATCACTAATTAGCCTGTTGTCAGTTAATTCTGGGTTAAGGGAATCCAAAAGAAAAGGTGTCCAGAATGGTCATTTCCCTTAGATCCTGATGGTCAAGGTGGGCAGACAGTATTCTCTAGTGTGATGCTGGGACCGGGCGCCCAGGACTGAACCGTGGAGAGGGCTGCCTGGAGGATCAGGCTTCTGGAGGCTGAGCAGTCTCCTCAGAGGCAGGGTACAGGGCCATAGAACAGCACAGCAGAGGCACATAGCTGGAAATGGGTGTGGGCAAGGGTCTGGCGGGGAGGATACAGGTCCGAGGGCTGTGAGCAGTGTCCTGAAATAAGGAAGGACACAAGAGAGGACATCAGATTGGACTTAGGAACTGGGGGGACCTTGGAGGAGGGACAGGGTCATGAGCACCTGAAGACAGGACAGAGCTGAGATCTTTGGGAAGGAGATGGGACTTGTGAGAGGGAAGGTTCTCTGAGAGCCAAGCTGCATTTGTGCAGAGGGAGCAGGTCTGTAGGGCTTGGGGCACCCAGGGAGTATTCACAGGGGCCACTCCACCAGGCGGTGATCACGTGGGAGCCATATCACTGGAGGATGAGGCGGGAGGCCCAGACTTAGGTTCTGAAACCCTAAGCTTTGGCCCTTCCAGGGGCTCTCTGGTGCCTGGGAGAGGAGGGACAATGTCATCTAACAATTATTTATTGTATACCTCTGGTGCAGGCACTGGGCCTACAGTGCGAAGGCACAGATCTCTGCCTTCAGGAGGGAGGTGCTAGAGAACTGTGAATAATTAATTATAGTTGGGTTTGGGGTTATGGGGGCAGCCCTGTGGGGCTGAGAGTGCTCTAACAGGGGACTAGCCCTAATCAGGAACATGAGGAGCCCTTCACTTGGGGTTCACTACTCTCTGAGCCACTTCCTTGTTTATTTCCATCTGCGCTCTCCGACTCTCATCTTTTGCCTGCAGCCCTGTGCAGGTGCGGGGGCCTGCATCAGCTGCAGAGAGTGGGTGCTGGGGAGATCTCTGATGCGGGTAGGGTCCAGCTCCTCCAGGCCTGGAGGCCGATCCTCGGATGCCCTTGGCCACCCAGAGCTGTTCCCAGTAGGCATCCTGGCAGCTTCAGCAGCCGTGAACTAATGAACGCAGATGAGCCCACGATATGGGTCCCGGGTGCAGCGTCCCTTCTGTAATTGGGCCTGCACGCCTAGGCTGCCTGCCCTCATTGTCGGAGGGTTCTGTGGGAAGGGAGAGGGGCTGGCTGGTTAATTAGAGAGGCTTGGCACTGCTAATTGCTTCGGCTCTGAGTCAGCCAGCTTTCAGTTTAATTGAGAGTCTGGCTTCACCGACGGCGGAGGCTGGACAGGGCTGCAGGAGGACTGCCCAGCCCAGTGTAGCATTGTCACCATATCAGGGAAGCACTGGGAATTTTCTCTGGTCTCAGCCAAAATGTGTTCCACATTTTACGTGGGTGCAGAGGCCCCTGCCCGGGAAATGGTGCTCTCGTTAATCATGCTGGGTCCATGTACTGAGTCCCAGAGAAACACCAGGAGGCTATCTCAGATTTACTCAAAGCCCTTACAGGGAGCAGTTTGGTAGGAGGGCTCTTGCCCAGGATGGGGGAGCATTGAAGGGAAGAGGCCCCTGGAAATCCGCTCACAGCTCTGAGGACGTGCATCCTGCCAAGGTCTCCTGGACCCCGGCAGGGGAGCTGGCAGTAACCCTGGGCCACTAAGAGCATCATGAGCCCTACCCTGATGGCCTCACCCAACTCTTGTCACCTCCCGAAGTCCTGTTGCATCCGGGCTTAGGGTTCAACATAGGAATTTTCAGGGGCCATAAACATTCATTTCATAACAACTACCAAACAGAAACTCTGGGTGCGGAGGCCATGATCTGTGTTTAACAAGCCCTTGGGATCTGATTCTCCTTGGTTGAAAACCGCACCTCTGAGGTCATAGCCCTGGGCTGGATGGACAGTTGTGAAGGTCCGGCCTTCCCTCTGCTCTTCTCTTCGTACTCTCCCTTCATACCCTCCCTACACTGCACACACATTCACCACACGTGACACACTCGTACACACTGCACACACATTCACCACACGCGACACACTCGGACACCTGCACACACATTCACCACACGACACATTCGTACACACTGCACACACATTCACCACACGACACACTCTGACACACTGCACACACATTCACCACACGCAACACTCGGACACACTGCACACACATTCACCACACGACAAACTCGGACACACTGCACACACATTCACCACACGTGACACACTCGTACACGCTGCACACACATTCACCACACGACACACTCGTACACCTGCACACACATTCACCACACAACACACTCGTACACACTGCACACACATTCACCACACACGACACACTTGTACACACTGCACACACATTCACCACACACGACACACTCGGACACACTGCACACGCATTCACCACACAACACACTCGTACACACTGCATACACATTCACCACACGCACCACACTCATACAACTGTACACACATTCACCACATGACACACTCGTACAAGTGCACACACATTCACCACACGACACACTCTGACACACTGCACACACATTCACCACACGACACACTCTGACACACTGCACACACATTCACCACACACGACACACTCTGACACACTGCACACACATACCCACTGCACACACAATACGCTCATATACACTACACATGCATATACCTCACACAGTGCACCCATACACGCTACACACACACACACACACACACCACACACTCGCAGACACACACACACCAGCTCGGGCTCCTGCTGCCGTCCCTCATCCATCCTTGCTCTTTCAAGCAGTGAGCACTGAGGCCATTGTCTTACTTGTAATGTCGTTGAGTTTACAAAATGCTTTCACAAAAGTCATTCTTCTGGGTCCTCAGGACAAAGTTTTGAGACAGGCAGGGAGGTGGGGCTGTTCCATTAAAGATGGAGAACAGAGTGCAACCTGCTGGGGTTACCTGGCCAGGTAGTGGGTAGCTGAGCCACAGACCTGAGGGACCTCACCTGTGCCGAGCTATCCACCATGCCTCAGACCACAGTGTTTGCACTCATGCCTCCACTCCTTGGAGAAACAGGAACACAGGAGGTGGCACGGGAGGAGATACTGTGTCTCGCTGCCCCCACTCCTTTTCCAAACCCAGTCTTAGTGCCTCTGTTGCTCCTGTGTGGCCACAAAAGCAGCAGCCTCCTGAAGCAACAGCTCTTTCATCTGAGTCACCTCCAGATCGCTTGGCATCGTCCTTTCTCCTCCTCCCCTTCAGATATAGAAGATGTGTGTTTGTGCCTCATTATGGAGATGGATTTTTTCATTCAACTACTGATGTTTCCTAAATTCCCAGAAAAAGTCACTGCCTCGTCTGCCCCAAGGGCCCCATTTGGACTGCTCGTGTGTGTCTGGGATGCTTGGCAGGAATTGACTTGGCTCCTGTTGCCAGGATCAGAGTATTGGACCAGACACCACACAGTATCTTGGAACATCCGCCCTGCTCTGGAGTCTGACAACAAAACATCCCAGTTAAGGCGCACTCTTGCTCTTTTGGTGCCTGCAGCCTGGCTTTTCTTCTCCCAAAGTAGCTTCTTTCTCGCCACTTTGTGCATACACGCTAGGTTCGGAGTCCATTCCTATCATCCTTTTGTGCCCATGACCTTCAACTCAGTGTCATCAGGACAGAGGCTGCTGAGAGCCAGGGTGGGCTCTGCAAATTGCGTGGTCCCCCAGCCAGCAGGCCCAGAGCTTCCTGGAGAGAGACCAGTGTTGCTGGGCCTGGTCCCAAGCCCAAGAGCCTCTACAGACCACGTTACCTCGCTCACCTTTGCAGCAAGCCCTGTACCCCAGGAGCTCAGCATTCATGCCAGACGCTGTAGCACAGTGTGAGAAGGGCCGTTCGAGCAGAGGGCACGCAGTGGTCCCAGAGCGCACGGGCATGGGGCTGGCACATAGAGAGGTGCAGGAGGCTGCAGAACAGAGACACAGTTGTGCCAGGCCTGGAGGGGACCGTACCCAGGTGCCAGGGAGGAAGGCACTGCTCTGTGGAGGCAGGATGATGAGGAAGTGCAGGAGTGTTTGGGGGAAATGGAGAAGTGAGGGGCAGAGACAGGCTGAGGGAAGAAGAGAAGAAGTAGGGTCACACGGGGCCTCTGTGCCAGGCTGAGGACTGTCCTGGAAGCAGCAGAGCTCTCAAGGTATGCTAAGCAAGGGAGTGGCAATCAGGTGGGTCTTTGAGAGTCCAGAGGCAGGTGGGAGGAGGGAATGTGTAGCAGGCTGGAGAGAACGTGTCCAGCACAGTAAGTCTGTGTGTTAAAGCAGCAACATTGTAGGTTCTTGAAAACTGCATTTAAGTGACAGGACGTATAAGGAAACCAAGTCCTCAGACACCATCCTTTTGTGTAGCATTGCTGGGGGCTGGGAATTTTTCCCCCTCCCAAACATTATAAAAAGACATTAAATGAAATGATGCTGTCTGCCTACTTAATTATCAAAGCCCCCTGGGAGGTCAGGATCCAAGCTTTGTAGGTGCTTTCCAGGTAAGGAAACAGTTGTGGAAGATCAGTCCCCCCTGACACAGGCAGGTGGGTGGCAGGTCTGACAGCTTTCCTTGTGGGCCACACCTTTGCTCGGGGTCAGCTGTGCTGTGGCCTGCAGTGCAGCTGGTGAGCATGTGGGTGCAGTAAGGCGGAGTTCCTGGGACACCGTGTGGCTGGGTCGTCGGAGAGCCAGATCCCAGGCATTAGTCTGAAGACAGGCCCAAGGGGGAGGTAGCAGCACAGAGTTGGGTGTCATGGGGGTTGACCAGAGTGAAATGGGGGCGAGAAGGGCTCCAGATTGAGAAGAGAATGCCCACCAGGTGGGACAGGGTATAGGGTGGCATGGGAGCCACGGTCTGCTTCCCTGGGACCGCCTAAATGACCTGTCTGGACGTCCTTGAGGCCTGTTTCCCCCTCTGGGTGTCAAGCTGTTGAAGTATTCGCTTCTCTGCACAATAAGATGACTCGTCACTGGGTACCCGCTATGTGCGGTCTGGTCACCAGGTGTGAGTGGAGTCACTGTGATAAGGAGCAGTCTCTGTACATGTCAGGGAAGCCGCCCTGTGGGGTATGGGGTGAACCCCAAATCTAGCTGCCAAGAGCACAGGGCTTTTGACTGAATCCCATCTTGGAATTTACCTGAGCCCCAGTTCTACCAATGCCTAGACCCCTGACTTTGTTTCCAGAATTGTCAACTCCTGTCACTCCCAGGCTATGTGGTCTGTTCCTCTCCTACACCAGGGACCAAAGAGCTGGGTAGCCCTTGTCAAGGATCATCATTTGATTTTGCACAATCCATAGACTAGAATGACTTTTACTTTTGTAAATGTCAAAAAAGATCAAAAGAAGAATACCTGTGACACGTGAAAATTATGTGAAATTTACATTTTGGCATCCATAATGTTCCATTGGAACAAGCCATCCTCTTTACTTACCCGGCACCTATGGCTGCTTTGGCATGACAATGACAGGATCATGTAGTTGTGACACAGAACCTAAGATGTTTGCTTTCTGACCCTTAAGAAAAAGTATGCTAGCCTGCACCCTCGTGGCTCAGGCGGCTGAGGGGCTGGTGTACAAACAATGTGGAGCCCAAGGACCTAGGCTCTCAACCCTGGGTCTGGGTGAGAAGCCAAAATAAATAAATAACAATGCCTCTTGCTTCTCTACCCCACCCCACCTTCCTTCCTTCCTTCCTTCCTCCCTCCCTAATGCTTCCTCCTGTCACTTCCTTCCTTTAAAAAAAGAACAATGTGCTGGCCCTTGTCCTAGCCTGTTGGCCTCACCTAGGTGCCAGCTGCTCAGAAGTGAGAAGGGCACGACGCCTTCCCTTCCCAGTGGGTGTTAGTGGGGCCAGGTGGGTGGGCCTAGGGCTGGTTCCTTGGGCTCCAAAGTATTAAAGTGAGGGAGCTTCTCATTATCTTCTTAGTGGTCTTCTTTTCTTGAACTTAAAAAAGTGATGTACACTGTTGCAGGGAGGGTAAGAGGCCTGGTTCAGGCTGCTGGGTGCTTCTGTCTGAGCAAGTGACATCTCTGCCTCACTTCCCTCATGGCACTTTGAGAATAATAGTAGTCGCTACTTTATAAGGTTATATGAGGACTGCCTATGTGAAGGATATGATATAGTAAGTCTTAGAAACTGTGCCTAGCACATAGTAACTGCTCAGTAATGGTATACATCAAACAGTACGGTTACTGTCCACGACCTGAGCAGCCCAGGTGTTTCTTGCCATTCTCCCTCCACACACACATGAATGCACATAGGTGTCTGTGGTGTATAATTTTAATGGGACCTCATATTCTTCTTACCCTGTGATTTTCTTTATCTTTTTTCACTTAATAACATACCAAAGCATCCCCCCAGGTCTATGCATGGAGTCAAATTCCATCTTCAGGAGCTGCGTCTTGAAGGGCGTGTCCTGCACATGTCTGTGACCCCTCTTTTCCAGGCTGCTCACAGACCCTGCCTCGGGCAGGCCTGGGGCGGGGGCACTGGGCCTCTTGTTCTCTCTGTAGGAGGCAAGGATGGCACAGGAGGAGCTCCCAGGCCCTACAGCAGCTTCTCCTGTGCAGCTCAGCCTCAGCTCAGCCCTGACCGCATTACCGCCCAGAACCTGCTCCCCAGGGGCCTCTGCGGCCTCAGCAGCCGCAGCTGTGAGTAAAAGCTCATTTCTCTGAGCTTCCAGAACACAGTTTGGTTTGTTGTTTTAATGCCATGACAGGGTTGCTTCCCAATTCACTCTGGCTCAGATCGATTAAGTCTGTGTCCTACAAGCAGGAGAAAGCAAGTGTGGAGTTGGCATGTGCTTCTGAGTGTCTCCCCTCACCCCGCATGTTTCTGCGATGCGCTCTGCCCCTGTGGGGCAGGTGGAAAGCAGCGGTTATGCATTTTCCAGGTGGAGAAACAGATGCAAAGAGCCGACTTTCTCCTGGTGGCGCAGCTAAGGCCTTGTAATTACACCTGCAGCTCTATTCAGAACTTCGACTGCACACCCTTTGGGAATCGAAGCTTGCTAAGGATGCATAGAGGCCCCCAGGAAGGTGTTGTTTAAGGCTTGCTGGCCGCTGGTGCCAAGACCACTGACTGAGTGCCCCCACCCTGGGAAGGGAGCATAGCCCCCAGAGCCCACCATCAGGAGTTGGGTGCGGTGCCTAGCCCTGGGCCTCCTGGAGACAGAGCCCCACACAGAGTGGGTCCTGGGAGCCTGCTCTGGTGTGTCAGACCCCCTGCGGTGACTGGGCAGTAGCTGGGCATGAAGAGTCAGTCTGCAAAGGGTTATGGTCGTTGAATCACAGACCAGAGTCGCTGTGAGCAGCCCCTCATTGACTAGACAAGAGCTTCTGTAGGCTCAGTTTGGGGTCTTGGGAACAGCAGCCAGGCTTCCTACCTGAGCCGCCGCCCCTCTGCCCCTGGCCTCCTGAGCTCAGCGGCTCTTCTCCTGGCTGGTCCCCACAGCTCTGCGAGAGCACCAGCAGCAGGAAGCGGTGTTGGCAAATCTGTTTAGCGGCTGTTACCAGGAACGGTAATTTTGTGCAGGCTGATGCCCTGTGTTGTGGTAAATAACAGATAATGACATTTCCAGCTCTCGATGTGGCTGGGCCGTACGTGGCCCTCGTCTCACGTCGCCGGCTGCGCCCTGCAAGCTGCCACGTTTCAGAAGGCCGGCAATTCTTCATTGCTCTCAAATCACTATTTTTCCTGCCGTGACGTTGCCTAAGGGCTCTTTGTGTTCACTGACCTTCATTCCAAGTGGATTAGCCTGTCCTGTTCCCCCAGGGAAGGGGCATCGCACCTGCTGGCGGGAGGCCAAGGGCCAGCCGGCTCCTCTCCTGAGGTTCCATGGAGCCTGGACCTGCAAACCAAGAAAGAATCCTTTCTCAGAGGCGGCTTGGGGGAATCTTTAGCTCTCTTCCTTCCAAAATTTCCTCACCTTTATCATTCTGCCTTCTGAGAGAGTGGTGACTCTAGATGGAAAAGCAGGTTGAGAGGGGTGATGGGTACCAGGCCTTCCAAAGACCATTCTGCCCAGAAAGCACGGGTAGACGTGCTGGCTCTGCTTTAAAGCGTCATGCTTTCTGTTCTATGCTGGAGGAGGGAGGCACATGGCCCCAGGCCGCGTGGGTACATCTGGTAACGTCCCTGGTCTCCTGCTGCATAGCCATGGCCGGGGTGCGAGGAGACGTTGTGCTGAGCTAGCCGGAGAGCCTGCTGCCTGGTTCCACCAGCAGTAGGTGATTGTTCCCTCTGGCTTTTTTTCCTTTGGGGGATGCTGGCGAGGACTTGGGGAGGCCCGAGAACAGGGGCGTAGCGTGGGGCCTCGGTAGATGAAGCAAGATCTCAGCGTGGAGAGCACTGTCTCTCTCCACCAGGTATTCTGACCGTCTGGAGTCTCAGCACTGGGAGGTGGGGCATGGGAGGGGATTCGCCTGGAGGCAGCAGTTAAAGCTGTGGGAAAGTTCCTTCTCGCCCCTGCCAGGCAACTCCTTCCTCCCAGTTCAGAGGGCAAGGCTTTTGGAAACACTGCCGTCTTTCCAGGTTTGCGCACCTCCCCCAGGATGTAACTATTTGCAGTAGAACCTGGAGAGGCAGCTGAGCCTAGTTAACTGCGCAGACAGGGACACCTCCCGCCCTCTGCAGGGACATACCAAAGCAAAAGGGAAAAGGGAGAAATAAAACTGGATTTATCTTTCCCGATTTCCCCCCCTTGTTGGCCCTTGCCTCCAGCGGCGCCCCTCCACCTGCCCCCCAGCCCTACCCTCACCCCCCGGCTGAGTTTTCAGGTGCAGACAGGAACATAGTTTGGGCCCTCCAAGGAGTGAGGTTTGAGCGCCCAGAGGCCACTGCCTGACCACCTCACCTGACTCCCGACTGCCTGAGTGGAGCCTCATCGACTGTCCGGTGTGTTCTCTGCTCCCCTGCTTGTTCACCTTGCCAGGCATGGCTCTGATCCATGTGCCCCCTCCACCCAGCAGTCATCGGTGTCCCCTGCTGCCTGCAGAATGAAGTCTGGCCGCTTCTCCGTGGTGTCCGCCCTCAGCCTGTTCCCTGGACACACACCGCTGGCCTTAGCGGCTTGAATGAAGTCTCCTGGCTGAGAGTTCTGAGACCTGAGGGGCAGGCCTGACCCAGCTGTCCCAGACCTGTCACTGCTCTCCTTGGAGCGCTGGTCCTGTGCATCGCCTGCACCCTAATTGATGATTAGTGCTACTCCTGGGATGTTAAGAAGCCCTAAGGTGTTTTCTAGTCTGCTGTGTTTTTCAAATAATAAATCAGTTCCAACAACAGGTATTTCCTGCCCACCGGAGGGGACCCAGAGAAGGGAGAGAGTATTTTCATATAAATTTGATCCTGCAAAGTCAGAGAAACAGTGCTGACTCCTAGGACAGGTAGGGCTACCAGGAGGCTGACATGCCCGTCACTGAGGTATTGGGACCCTAAGATTGGGGGTCTGCTGACTTTGGCCAGAGTGTTCGTGCAGACTCGGTTTCTGGTGCTCTCTGAACAGGCCTTCTCCAGTGTCTCTAAGCCTTCCCCCACTCCTCAGCCTGTTCCCTCAGGCCCAGCAGCTCATTTATTGAATGGCTGTCTGCCATCTAGCTTCAGGCCCTATCGTTATGCTCTGAGTCTCTCTTGCTTCCCCCATATCCTGGCCCCAACCACTTCCCCCTTTTCTGTTCTCCCCTCAACCATCTCTATCCCGAAGAATCCAGTTCTCCTCCAGCTTAAAGCCTTTCCTTCACCACTCCAATTAGTCCCCTCCTGCTCTAACTCTGCCGGCCTTCCCCAGGAAACTTATAGAAAGCAGGACTGAGACACTGCCTGAGCTTTTCCAGCCCCAACTCCATTGCCACCTGGTCCCCTGCCCCTGCCTCCGCCTCCCTGTACTTGAGGTTGGTGCTTTACCAGGGTCTGCCTTTGGTTGCCTCTTACTTATTTCATTCATCACTTAACACTTACTTGAGTACCTCCATTGTGCCAAGCACTATTTCAGGTTCTGTAGCTGTCCTAAGGAATAAGGCAGGAAAACCCTTGGCCCTCCTGAAACCCAGTTCTGGAGATGGTCCAATGTACGCCACATGGCATACAGTGAGATCGAGAGTCCACTGGTCTATAAGGCCTAGGCTGACCATCCTAGCCATTGAAATGGGACATTACCATTTTTTTCATATTTCCTGACTGTCCATCATTTTAATATCAATGTCAATTTTGTCCCTTTTTAAAGAAACCAGGGCCATCTTTAATATGTGGAAAAGGGGAAGTTGACTTGCCCAGGACCCAGCCTGTTGAAGGGGTCCAAAAACAGCTGCCCCTTTTGCCCCACATTAATGATAACCCTTGCTGGTGATGATGTGATGAACCATGGCCGCTACAGCTGTTCCCGCCCCCTCTGAGGAAACAGGAGCCACAGGAAGAGGGTTCCTCCACCCTGTGCACCTGTTTCTTCAAAGGGAGCGGTACACTGCAGCATGGTCGAGCCACAGGTTAGTACTCTGAAGTTATCTCTGACACTATGGGGCTTGTCTCTGGCTCTCGGCCAGTTATTGGACGTTTCTGGCACTGGATGGTTAAAGTGGCGTGCACTTTAGACAGGACATTTAGAGTGGGGCTTATAGGGACACTAAATTTGATTTTCGCCTAAGATGCCAAAATTCCTTGCACCAGCCCTGGCCTCGTTGTATGAAGTTCCACCAGACCAGTTGTCATTACTATGTGATCGCTGATCAATATCGCATAGTGCTTACTTGCTGCTGACCTGGCTGCTCTATTCCTGCTCAGGTTGCTCCGCCTCCTCCCCTCCCCTGAGTCATGAGCACATAACCCCATCCTGTTTTTTGATGTCCAGGTGTCCTGTTTTTGTCTCAAGGATATATGGCCAATCTAACAATGCGTCTTCACTCCCTGAGTTCTCAAGCCTAAGTCAGCACTTTATGCTGGCCCTCCCTTTGTCTGTCTGTCTCCTGGTCTTCCTCCCAAGCTCTGGTCCTGTGTGTCAAGTGATCCACTCACATTGCAAATATCAGAATGTCCAACGCCAAATATTTCACTGCTCCTTGCCCCCACTCCCACCCTGTTAGCGTCACCACCATTCTGTGGGCCAGACTGGCAGCCTCAGAACCACCCTCAAGCCCTTCCTTCTCCTCCCTTCCCATACCCAGCTAGAAATTGGAGTGCTTAGGCACTCTGCAGAAAGAGCCTTTTTGCGTATAAAGAATGGAGTGATCATAAAGGTGCTTTTTCTGAAACTCAGATGTGATCATACCCCTTAAAAACTACCATAGGTCCCCAGATGTCCACAGGTCCCACCCCGCCACACACACTGCTTGTCTCTCAGCCCCTCCCTTCCTTTCTAGGCCAAGTGCCTACTAAACTTGAGGATTGGAACACACTTTCCTGCAAGGAGCTATATAATCTTAGAGGGAACAGAGAATTTCAGTACGACACAATCAGTGCACAGGAGTAACTAGCGCTTCCCAAGGGGGAAGCCAGGAAGGAGTCAAGAGGAGGAGACTTTTGAGGTTCCTGAAGGAACCTCAAGGAAGGAACATAGATGTTCACTAAGCATGAGGCTTAGCCTGGGCAAAGGCCTGGAGACATGGACATCCCTAGGGTGCTGGGAACAGACAGTAAGAGTGGGGGTGGGCGTGAGGAGTCTGTCAGCCTGCAGACTTAGGTGGGGGTCAAGGAGCCTAAGAGCCTTCCATGATCTCTACCCAGCCAGGACCTGGCAGCAGCTGGGCCCTAGGAAATATTTGGTGAAGGCTCTTGACATCACTGGCCCTGACCTGCGGCTAAACTTGCTGCCAACCAAATTCCAGGGGAAGGAGCAGCTGAGTCTTAGCACCAAACTCCTACCTCACCTTCCCATGGAGAGTTTAAGCTTCCCAAAAGCAGGACTATGACCTCAGTGTCTTTGGAGTCAGACCTGCAGACTGGTCACCTGCCTTAGAACCAAAGAATTGAGAGTCCGATAGATGGGCATCCCTGTCATGGCTGACTGCCACCAGTGTCCTCCCTCCAAGGTGTGGCTTTGTGACGCCCCTGGAGAAGCCAGGCCCACTTGCAGTCATTAGCTCCAGGGCTACAAAGGGGCAGGGCATTTCCAGGACACTGATGTGAAGACAAAACCCAAAGTGATCCAGCCTCTTCCTTGGCTGTGACTCGAGAGCCAGTCCCCTTTAACAGACAGCAGGCCTCTGGGTGAGAATTACGGAAAGCCCCACCCAGGCTTTCAGAAAGCAGAGTTTGTTTATGCCGTCAGGACTAGGCTGGGGAGGCCCAAGCTGGCTCTGTCTGGGGCTTTCGTTTTCTTATGTTCATGTTCCTGGCATGGCCAGTGTCCGGCTCAGACCACGACTGTCCGTAGGATAACTGTCTGCTTGCTCCCTCTCGGTGATACTCATTTCCTAGACTCCATAAGCATCCTTCTCAACAAGCGTGGGGGTCACAGAGAGCAGGGGCAAGATTGGGAACCAGATCCCTATCTGCCCCTCTACTTACTACCCCATGTGACCCTGGACGAAGCACCTTAGCTGTCTGTCCCCGACCCATCATTAAGTGAATAGTCCTTGAAAGCTCTCCTGCTGTGCTCAGCACAGTACATGTTGTATAATTCTTGCTTTCATTATTGTGGACCTGGGGCCCCTTCCTTGCTCTGCTGCCACCTCATTTACATGAGCTTGGCCAAGTCACCCCACGTCTCTCCAATTCCTCATCCATGACATTCAGATCATAAAACCTCGCTCACAGGGCCACCATGAAAGTAAACAAGATTAAATGCAATAACGATAATGTGTTTTGAGCGCTGAGCAAGGTGCCTGGCATGGAATAAGTGCTCAATAAATGGGGCCTATTATCATTATTATGAGTTGTAACTCTAAGTAACCATGCTGCAGCGAGCGCGATGGACGTCAGCTTGTTTCCTTCACCACCTGGGCCTTCCTCTGCCCTGACTCTGTCCCACACAGAGTAGCATCGGAGAGCTGCAGTCCCCTGTGTGATGTGGCAGTTCCTGGGAGACGCTGGGTCCAAGTGTCAGCCTCCTCTGATTGGAATGGAGCCTCTTGGATGTGGCAGGCCTTGTCATGGCTCAGGTCTCCTCAGTTCCAAGACTCCAGGCTGGCGGTGGGGCATAGAAGGAACTGGAGAGAGCTCCAGGATTCTAGTCCCCAAAGGGCTTGCTGGAGCCCAGCAGGGAGAGCAGGCTGTGTTCAGAGGTTACAGAAAGCTTGGTGTGGCTCAGGGAGCCCGCCTCATGTGGTGGAAATACCTCTGCCATGTACTGTCTTTCTCTCAGCAGGGCAGCTCAGTGACAAGTGAGCTCTGAGGTTCACACCAGGTTTGAGAATCCCTGATAGAACCATTCTTACAGGAGTGCTGAGTTCTCATGCATGTTGATTTCTAGTCCCCTGGGGGCAGTCAGTGCCATGACTTGTTCCCACACAACGCCCCATGACATCCTAAAGGTCCCTTGAGATGTCTGAGAGGGACCAGTGTAGAACTCCCACAAGGCCTCCTGTCCGGGAGCTGCTGGGGTTCCTGCCCCTACTCCATCTGGACTTTAGAGCTGTGTCATTTTAGACCCCGGGCTCCCTTGTGATAAATATGGAAACTACTAACCTTCTCTTTTAATGCTATTTGAAATGTCAGAATCAGACATCATGTGCTTTTCCCACTTCATGTGTCCTGTCCTCAGACCCCAGAGGTTCTGACACCCCTTAGAGGAGAGGGACCCCAGATGCAATTGCCGATTGGTGGCCCTGGCAGGACTTTTGTGGACGCACAGCAAAAGAGGAACATCCTGGCCCTGACCTGGCTGTCTCCTCTGTCTGGAGATGACTCCTCCGTTCCTTCCATGTTTATGTGAGTTCGTCTGCTCACACTTTTCTACATCGGCACTTTTCAGTCTAGGTCCGACTTGGTGCTCTGTCCACTCAGGCAGCGTGCGTAGGTCTCTTCTGCCCACAGGGCTGTGACTTGGGTGCTTGACACCCAAGGCTGAGCACAGAGCAGGTGCCCACAGATAACTGTTGGATGAGTGAATGAATTCCTGGAGGCTGGTGCCATGTTTCCTGTGGTTCCCCTTTGATGGTCATTAGGACACATGCTGCTTCCTTAAAACCTTCCTCTCAGCTTCCGAGTGAATGACCCCCCTCTGCCCAAGGTTTCATTTGAAACCCTGGCTGCCTCCACTCTTATTCCTGGCACCCACCCCGCATGTCCCTCAGGCCTGTGGAGACAGCTCAAACCTCCTTTGTTTCCCAGTCTGAGTGGTGCTGCTGAGAAGAACCACACCTAGAAGAAGGTGCTGGGGGTGGGCAGGGAGGGGAGAGAAAGGCCCCCCCGTCAGCCTGCCTGAAGTACACCAACCCCCCACCAGACACGTGCAGTGTGCGGTGGGGCGTAAGCACAGAGATGATCCAAAGCCACATCCAAGCCATGATTTCTTATTATGCGCTCTGTGAGTGTTAATCAGAGCTGCTCTGTTGCTGTTTTTAACCCTCCTTTCCACTCAGGATGTACCGCTGACTGACTGTATGTGAGTGGCAGGAGGAGGGAGGAGGTGTTTTGGAAGCTGGTCTTGAAATCTTCAGTGCTTCCTTCAACTGGGAGGGGCAGCCGGGATGGGTGCTGCAGGGGCCTGGGCTTCGCAGGTGGTCCCTGCACAGCACAGCCTCGGGGCCTCATCTGCTGGAGGAAGAGGACTTGCTCAAAGAAGCCTGGATGGAGAGGCCAGGCCCTACATGATTAGCACACTTGCCACCTACAGCTGGGTTGGAGGAAGGCTGGGGTTTCCTTAGTGGGGCATTAAGGTGGGAAGCATGAAAAGAAAGTCTTCCTTCTGAAATGCTTCTCCAGTGGTCTGGCTTCTGTCTCAGACCAGGTGACTGTCATTCCGAAGGCTGGGCTCTCAGGACCCAGTGACTCTGTATTTGCTCAGATTTGAGCTAAGATCAGCGTCCCCTTGGCCCTGCTGGCCCCAGACTGTGTCCTCATGAACAGGAGGGACCTGGCTGTGCCCCCTCTCTTGTGAGGCTTGACCATAGTCTGTAGTTGTGGAAGAGGGCCCATGTTCCAGGAGCCAGCCTCACCTTCACTTGGGTGGGGAGGGTGACGGCTTGCCTGAGCTGCTGCCCAGGACTCAGACAGCACAGGGTTCATCCCAGCTCCCTGCAGGTATGTTACTTAGCCTCAAGCCTCTGATCTCTCCTTTATAAAACAAAGCCAGTAATACCCACCTCGTAAGGTAAGGTGATTAGAAAAATTAGATGAGATTCTACGTAACACTCTTAACTTGGTGCCTGGAGTAGCACAAGTGCTTGACAAAGCATGTAAATATTTATAACAGGTATATCAATATCTAAACTATCAGAAGGAACATGGTGGTGGGACCTGGGATCCAGAGACTGAATCTGTGGCAGCAAGGACATTTCCCGCCCCTGTACTCCTGCCCCCCAGGGTTGGTGATGCTCTTCTAAGCCTAGCTGATGAGTAGGGCTGAGGCTGGATCAGAGGCCGGTGATCTGGTGACACCACCTGAGAGGAGCTGGGCCTCAGGGAATATTGTCCACATTCAAGTCACAGTCAGCCAGGAAGTCTGGTGCCTGTGTCGACGCGCATGCGCTTTCAACTTCTTTAACCCATCCTGATGGGGGGAAATCCAGATCTGGTCAAATGACGATGGTGAGGCAGGTGACTCCCAAGGCATACATCATAGACCCCTTTAAATTGGGCTTTTTCTTCATCATTTAAAATAGATGTTGACTTAGTGCAACCTGATTTACATTTTGGCCAGTATCCTTTAGGGTGTTTTCTGTGCACATATTGACTTGTAAATAGATGCAGGCAATCCACATATTTATCTGGTAGAGAGCTGTGCTAGGCAGGCTGTTTGTGACTTACATTTTAGGCTGAATTCATTGTGCATATTGCTCAATTTCAGCACATATACTACTTCGTCTTGACTGTTTTCACTTTTCTGTTTGCATCATCATTCGATTGCTGCATAGCTTTTCCCCAAAATAGAACTGGCATTTTCCTTGTTGAAGATTCGATTCTAGAATGAGTGATACATGGTGTGACATGAAGTGTGCAGTGCAGACCCGCTCTTCATGAGCACGTGCCTCAGTCGTTCACTCCGCACATTACCTGTTGTCACGTCCCCCGTCCCCTCCCTCCGCTTCCTTGGGGCAGGTGGCTAACGCTCTGAGCATCATTTGCAGCCCAAGTCTCAGTGAGAGACTGTCTCACCTACAAACCTCAATTGATTGGAACCCTGGGGAAAATCATTTTCCGGCTGAGTTGTCCTGGTTCATTACCTCCTCTGTTCAGTGGGGCGCACGTGACACCAGGGCCGTGCCTCATTCATCCCCATCATTCCTACAATGATGCCTGACACCCAGTGTCGAATATGCTGGAGTGAAGCAACAGATATTTTTAATGAACCATTTTCAAGATTCATTTCTGCAGTGTAATTCGTTTTTCTGAGTCTCTTGTATAAAATGTTGGAGCACAATTCCATCTTTTTTTTTTTTTTTTTTGCTTGACTAAGCACCACGTATGCTTTTTGTGACAGATGATGCACCAGAGGCCCTGGGGCCTGTCAGGTGGTGTGCAGCTGGTTTGTGGGTTGGTGCCTGAGAGCCCAGCAGTTTCTTTCCTGCCCTGCACAGCGTCCCCTCCTTTAATGGGCAGTAGCTAGGGAGCCCCTCCCCCACCTCAGAGCGTGGGGTTCTGGGCAAACAGGCCAGGGGCTCACAGTGAAGATGAGAAGGCCTGGCCTGGGAGTGAGGAGGTGAGCACTGGGGCATGTGGCCTTGCTGGGCGTCACGTACTTTCTGGCTCTGGGCTGCGGGGTGGAGATGGAGAAGGTGTTCAAAGAAGTGTGGAGGGAGGTGGTTGCAGGAAGTCAGGGGTAACCCAAGTGGCCTGGATTAGGAGGGCATTGAGGAGGGTTCCCTACTAGACCTGGAAGGAGTCTGCACACACAGGCCTACCGGTATACCCCTGGGAGAGCAGGCAAGAGCGGACCTGTGGAGCATGGGATGCACATCCCTGCTCCCCACCCTTCACAGAGGACCCTCAGTATCATTTCCTCTGAGACTGAGCCAGCCTGGAATCATGCACCAAGTCCTGAGAGTCAGGCTCACCTAGCCAGCAGTCCCCCGACTCCTGGGCACCGCACCGCACGTGCAGGCTCTCCTCCCTCGTCGGACCTTTGTGGCCCCTCGGTGTGGACAGGAGCACCCCCTCCCTCGCAACCTGCCTCGTGCTGCCAAGGGTTTCATGGCTCTGCGTGTCTCCCCAGAATGTGACTGTGTTCCAGGAGGAACACATCTTGCCTTCCCAATTACGACACTAAAAGTAGCTCCCATTCGTTCATTCGTTTATTCTACAAATATTCATTGTGCCAGCACTGGAAACAAGATGAACAGAAAGAGACGTGGCCTCGGCCCTCAGGGAACTGGCAGCCTAGTAGCGGAAGAGGCAGTAATCATAGCCACACAAATGAGGGCAGAGTCTCAACACTACAGTGGAGAAGAGGCAAGAGCCTGTTATAGAAACGCCAACTGGGTAAGAAGTCAGGGAAGGCTTCCTTGAAGAAGTGGTGCTTTTGCTGAGTCCTGAGCATGACACAGGTTCATGAGGTGAGAGTGTGGCCAAGTGCACCCCAGACAGAGGGAGCAGCACATGCTAAGGTCCTTGTGGCAGGAGCAGCAGAACAAAGACCAGGGACTGAAGGCAGGGCCATGTGGTGGGTTCACACAGTGCAGAGTGAGGCAGTGTAGCAGGGGAGAGGGGCATGAGGCGGGCATGGAGATTGGCTCTGACCTGGGCAAGCGTCATCCACTGCGTAGAAGGGGGTTGTTTTCATCCAGAGAGCAGCAGGAAGCCCTCTGGAGGCTTTTAAGCTAGCCGGATGAGAGAAACGACATGATTAGATTTGCATCTTGAAAAGATCATGCTGGCTACCATGTCGGGAACCAGCTGGAGGCCAGCCAAAGCGGGTGGGAGGACACCTGCAGGGGGCCCCATGCACACCTGGTACTGGACAGGGCAGCATGACTCTGAGTCGGTGATGGAGGGGACTTGATGGCTGAGTGAGATTTAGAACTCTTAGAGATGGATTATTTGGATGGAAATTAAGGAAGATCAGGGATGATTCTGGATACGTCAGATAGCTGATGGGTGCCGGCATCCCTCACCAAGGCAGACACGTGGACAAGGACTGCAGTTGTTGCCCGCTCTTTCCCCCACACTGCTAATAGCGTGTGATGCATTTTTTCGTGAATCACTTCCCTTGATCCTCCCACCTGTGGCCTGAGTCTGCCTGTTACCACCACTTTGTGGATGAGGAAATGGGGCTCAGAGGTTAACAAATCCAAGATTGCATCTAAATGACAGGCTCTGCTCTCTCTTACCTCAAAGTCTATGTCCTGGGAATACACCCTGAGTCTCCCCCTCCCCCTTGCAAAAGGATGTCATGGAGCCACTGAGAGACAGGAGTACAAGAGAGCATGCCTATGTAGACTGATGGCCTGGAACTTATTCCCTCTACTCTGAGTCAGACCCAGCAGCTAGACTTGATTTGTTTAATGCTCAGACACAGTTCCAGGCTGCAGGAAACATCAGGCAGCCAAGCTAGAAAACCAGTGCTCTCTTGTCTGGGGCAATTCCACTCAGTGGAAGCCCGTCTTGGGCAGAGAGTGGCTGCCTCCAGGCTCTGGGCTGTCCTTAGCCTGGTGCTGCTGTGCTCTCTTTGCACTGAGTTGATGTTGCAGCCTGCTCACTCACAGTCGCTCCCCTGCTCCACCCCAACTCTGGCTTTTTTTTTTTTTTTTTTTTTTTTAATCACCTGCTTAATTTTCTTTATTGGAACCTGGAAGAACAACCAAGCCCACAAGGGGAAAAGGCTCATTATTCTCTTATTGATCTGAGATTTAATAGAGCAGCAATTCTGTATTATTCTAACTGGGGCATATTATATTTTGCTGGCCTGGATTCCCCAGCCAGAGATGCTACAGGTGCATCAAGACAGCCAAGAGGTGGCGGGAACTGGCTGTGGCTTCCAGCCTGAAAGCAGGTATGCGTGTGGGCTGGGGTGGCTGTGCCCTGTCACCCCACCTCCAGTCTCCCAAGCACCATACTGAACAAAGAGTGGAGGGAGTTGGGGACATGCCATCCATCCCTCCATTTTCCCCCACCCCAAACTGGGATCAGACTTTGACCCAGTCTTTGTAGGGCAATTCTTCCACTCTGTTTCTGTCCCTGGTCTGGGTAGACCTGTGGGTAGAAGACAGAACACAACTTTTATGTACTCTCCTACTTTCTTCTCCTGGTCGCTGATGGTGTAGAGGATCAATCAAACCATATTTCTCCAGGGCATGTGCGTGCTTACCCTTCAAACCTTGCCTACGTGTCACTCCTGCCATGCAGCCAGGCAGATGCCTTGGCCTTGGCAGGCTCTCCCGTGACCTTGAACCCCCAGCTTTCCAAC
The DNA here is from genome assembly GCA_004363575.1 of Solenodon paradoxus. Taxonomy (NCBI): domain Eukaryota; kingdom Metazoa; phylum Chordata; class Mammalia; order Eulipotyphla; family Solenodontidae; genus Solenodon; species Solenodon paradoxus. The sequence goes on from RJWH01000904.1 coordinate 47,609, forward strand.
ACAGAGTTCCAGGGGTGCACTGATACCAGGGGTGCAGCAGGTGATGGTTGTGGGAATTGCTAACTCAACCGAGTGAGAGCAGATGGGGTGGGAGGTGGCGGGGGCAGGCCACTGAGCACCGGACTCGCTGGACACCGCGTGAGTGGGCGAGCAGCAGAGGAGGCCCAAGACTGAGCGCTGGTCCTCTACCCAAAGCTGCCCCGCAGAACACCCTGCAGTGAGGAAAATGTTCCATTTCTGTCCTGTCCCATACAACAGCCACCAGCCACGTGTGGCTTCTGAGCATTTACAATGTGATTACTGTGAGTGAGGAACTGAGATTCTCATCTGATTTAACTTGAATTTCAATTTAAATGAAATAGCCACCGGCGCTGGTGACGCCATGGATGGTGTAGGTCTGCGGGGGACTCAGGCAGTTTGTGAATGAGGAGCGTGGGGGTCATCATAATAATGACTAACATTCAGCGAGCTCTTAAAATGTGCTGATTCCTTTTTTATTTTTTAAAGGAAAGGTGCAGGCAGGAGTGAAGGTGAGTAGCGGCTGGCAGGCAGGAAGAGAGAGGTGGAAGAAGTACTTTATTTTATTTAGTCATTCGTCTTGGTTGTTCCC
>RJWH01000904.1:48318-88187 GCA_004363575.1 Solenodon paradoxus
AAAAAAAAAAAAAAAAAAAAAAGAGCTTACTCTTGCTACCATGTAAGGACAGCAGAAAGTCTGTAAAGGGTCTTCACTAAGACCTAACCATACTGACAATTGATCTGGGACTTCCAGTCTTCAGAACTAGGAGAAATATATATGTGTTGTTGAGGCTACTTGGCACCTTATGGGATTTTTGTTGGTAGCAGCCCGAGTGGACTGCAGCAGGGCAGAGCCAGACTCCCCAGCCCAAGTCTCTGCTCATAGAACTGGTGTCATGGAGTTGATGATCATGTACCCCATTCTCTGCAAAGCCTTATCACAGGGTCATCCTGTGTTACCTTCTCTGTCCACTCTTTGAGAACCATCAGCCACATTCACAAGGACAGGAACCAGCTCCCTGGAGAGTCATGAGCAGCAGCTGGCTGCCTCTGCAGGGTAGGACATTCTCCTGCCTTCTGAGGTCTGGAAGAAGGGCGCCTCCCTAGTCCTGCTGGCCACAGGAGGAGGACCTCAGACAGTCTGTAGCATCTCTGAGCCCCTGTTTCTCGCCTGTGTACTAGAGAGCACAAGGCCCACCTTCAGACTTCACTGCCAGAACCACAGAGCCTGGCACACATGACTGCTCAGTTTCTGGTAGCTATGGATGCTTTACTCTCTCGTTATTGCTGTACCATCTCACTGGAGGGAGAGAGCTTTGTTTGGAAGCCCTATAAGCATGTGGAAACTGCAGTGGGAAAATCTCACTTCTCTGGGAGGGCCATGCTCGTTTTCACACGTGCACCATTTATACAGCGTGGTGGGAATTAGCAAGGAAAACAGCCACTGGCTTAAGCACTTCTCTTTTTACCCCAGGGGAAAAAAGGCCCATGTGTGTTTCTTTCTTTAAAAGAGTGAGAGAGAAGAGGGAGAAACATTTTTTGTTGAGGTTTTCAGTTGTTTCTGGACCCTGGGCCAGGGGTTGTTTGTGGACTATGTGCCAGGCGCGGACTTAACGTCTGAGCCACCAAGCTATGCCTCTTGTGTTTCTTGAGATGCTCCAGGTGGGCTTCCAGGGGACCCTGTCCTAGAGGTAGAAGGACTGGGATGAGTGTGGGAGAGAGGTGGTTCGAGTGTAGAAGAGAGATTCGCCAGACGGTTCAGGTCTCCAGGAAGCTGGCTGCTGACTCTTGAAGAGGCTAAGCCCTCCCCGGCACAGACTCCAAATGCAGGCCTGGCACAAAAGTGGGCAGCCCCTAGCAACTGCTAACAGCCGAAGACACCAAACTTAGGACCTTCACAAGAGCTCGGGCTGGATTTCCTGCCAACCCGGTGAGCCGCGAGCTGAGGCAGATTACATTGTATTTGAAGAAGTTAAAATGACATTTGCTGTATCCGAGTGCTGGATGACAGCAAATGCATACCCCCCACAAACATATCAGCTTCCCTTCTGCCTCAAGCTGGCTCCCCGCCTCCTGCAGTGTTGGACTCTGCCACCCAGTCAAGCAGTGACGGTGACGACATGCTCTGGGAAGCCAAGTTCGTGACATTTCCCTCTCCTCGGAGAGGTGTGCTTCTTGCTCAGTTGGCAGCTAGCAGAAAAGGCCAAGCCACAGATCTAAGCTTCCCTTGGTGGGGAGGGGCTGGAGAGTCTGCAGCCCCACAGGGACGGGGCTTCCATGCAACAGAAAGATTGATTAGCTGATGTGACAGTTCTCTGAGGAGGCCACACTACTGCTGAATCAGACACTGGGTCAGCCGGGAACAAGTCTCAGCCCCACAAGCCCATTCTGCCTCCTGGTGCGTTTTCTCCGGCCTTTCCCACCAGTTTGTTGCTGTGCATTTAGAGAAGCAAAATATGTCTTTAGAAGTCATGAGCTGAAACAACTCTGCTGGAGGAAAAGCACTGCAGAAGCTCAATTCTGGCTCCTTACACGTGACTGGAGAAAATGATCCACTGTTCTGAATCAGGCCTGAGCCTCTTCCTTACTCCCTGGGTGGAGGTGGGCTAATTCTCACCCTGCACCAAGTCTGGCTTTCCTCATCCCTAAAATGGGTCCAGTGATGACATAATTGGGCTCCTGGGATCAGTGAATGGAAGGACTTGGCATAATGTAAGTGCTCAGCTGTTACTGGTATTTCTCACTGTGTCTTCTCACCTCGTCAGGCACATATGTGCAGTTTTTTGCATGGTTATATACAAATGTATGTCTTCTTTGTTGAATAACATCATTTCCTGCCCACATGCCCAGGGCCCGACACAATCTGTTGTGCTCAGGCCGTATCATGCTGCTGGGCTGCCTGGACCTGCCTCTGCTGCTGGGCTGCGGGTTGTTCCCAGTTCTTTGCTATTGAAAACGATGCAGCTGTGCCCCTCAGCCAGCTCATCTTTTGAGGTGATCCTTACAGAACCTAAATGAGGGGGTGAATCTGTGTCATGAGGCCCATGGATGGACACATCTGCTGTGCCCCAAAGTCAACTACAGGTTTTAGATGCTCCGTCCTTTGGGTCACCTCCCTTTCTACCCTGAAGCAAAAGCCCTCCCCGCAGGTGACAGAGGATTCCTCGGATACAAGTTTCCCAGGCCCTCAGCTGAAGTGTTCATGTTCCATGTCCTCTCTCTTGTAGAAAGTCTGCACCAAATGTGGGATCGAGGCCTCTCCCGGCCAGAAGCGGCCCCTGTGGCTGTGTAAGATCTGCAGTGAGCAGAGAGAGGTAGGGTGCCCAGGGACACCGGGTGAGGGTGGCTGGGCAGGGTGCTGGGTGGGTCCCAGCGAGCTGATTTGAGGAAGTTGGTCGCTGGGAGGGGCTTCTCTGGATCTCAGGGAGGGTGGCAGGAGCCGCCTGAAGGCGTCCGGTCCTCATAGTGCAGAGGTGGCAGTGGGCTCTGGTTCTGCTACTCCTGGGCTCTGGTTTCAAAAGGAAGCCACTCACACTGAGTGTGCATGCCTGTGGTATTTGGAGCCTGGGGGTGCTATCACTATAGTAACAGTGAGAGCTGCTCCTCTGGGGCGTCCACTTGCACCAAGTCCTGTACTTCCATGAATTCATTTCCTCCTCACACAGCCCCATAGGTGGGGCTGTTAATATCCTTTAGACTGGAAATGGAGAGACAAAGGTTAAGTGACTTGTGGCCCCAAGATTGTAGGGAACTGGATATCAATCAGGATCATGGTCTCTCTGATGACACTTCCCAAGTCCCTCTGGTGGGAAGGTTCTGTAATTCTAGTCTGACCCCCGTTTTCTCTGAGGCGGTAACAGATGGAGGGTATAAACTGGCATCTCCTGACCCCAAATCCAGGGCTTCTCTCACTGTCCCAGGATTAGAAGCGGCACTGAGCAGAGCAGTACACTGGCAGGCAGCTTCTGAGGAGGCCCATGGGGCTGCGGGACCAGAGGGAGCCAGGCGGAGAGAGCATGTGCCTGGCCATCCAGATATGGATGCTCTTTGCAATTTATCATCGTGGGCACTTGGTGTGTGCTTTTAATCTGAAGATTCATAAAATATCTTCTGCCACAGAATTCTCAGCCGTGAGATCTTCGAGCAGTGCTAGCCTGCCATTCCATCTTTTCCTCGGGAAATCGTGTTAGGTACATTGTAGAGTTCTTAATCCATCCTCCATAGCTCCCTGCTGCTCTACATCTTCACTCTTTCTTTCTTGGACACATTCTGCGTAAACTCTTCAGTATCACCTTCCAGTTACTAAATCTTTGCGACCATCTTCCCAGCCATTGGCTTTGCTGACTGTCTTTCTTAGTGTCAGCTTTCCATGAGTGTTGTGGAATTTGGGTTTGTACCAATTTCAGGTTTTGCCTGAAAGCTTCTCTCTCTCCCTACTCATCACTTCCACCCCTCTGTTTTTGCATAGGAATTTTTGTTGTTGCTGCTGCTCCTGCCACCCAGGTCCTTGGTCCTGCAGTGCAGTGCCAAGTGCCTTGGGTAAGTGGAGAATTGCTTGTCCATTGTGATCATGGGATTATTCCCAGAACCGATCATCAACACGGCCCAGCCAGACCCTAGCTGCCAGCCTCACATTCTTAGATAAACTCTTGTCTTTTGGTGGGATGGGGTTGGAGGGGGCCTTTCCTTATTTTCAACCTCCTTCCCAAGTGGAAAATTCCTTCATCAGACCCCATTTCTCATCCTCCCCTATAGGACACCTTTCTTCCCTGTGCCCTGGAAAGCCAGTCTTCTAGCTGCCTTTACCTCTCCTGAACCCAGAATTCAGCAAGCTATGTCTCCAGTCCCTCAAAATAGTGAAAATGGGTTTCTGATCCATTGAGATCGGTGTTGTGCTTTTGAACACAGTTTTTTTAACAAGTTTGAACAAGTTTACTTGTCATTTTTAGAGTATTTTCCTCTCACTGCTGTGTCTTTGGAATTCTGTCTTGCCTGTGGGCTCTCTGATCCCAAAATGGAGGTGATCCTACCTAATCCATAGAGCACCTGTGAGGACTTAGCAAGTGTTAAAGTGTAGAGAGTGTATAAAAATGTCTGGCATAAAACAGGTACTCCGTAAGTACTAGAGGCCTTCCTCACTCAGCCAGAAATTCCCCCTTTGACCTTGCGGTCCTGTGGGTTTTCAGGAGCTCCTTGTAAGAAGGAGATACCCACAAGGGGGCGGAATTCCTTAAAACAGTGTCTTATAGGAGACACCGTAGCAGGATGTAATGGTGGTCACAGCTGAGCTGTGGGAGGACAGAGATGAAGGAGCTATCAGGGAAAAGATGGTGGCTGAAAGGAGAGATGGATTTAGCAAAGTTAATCATTCCGTGGAGGACTGCAGAGGCAGCTGCCCTGGCCAGCCCCCGACGAGCTGCCCTCACCCCCACAATAATCTTGAGCTACCACGTGCAGGACCCACCACCGGCTCGCCCTAATCTCCAGAGCACGTCAGGGCCCAGGAAAGTGCGAAATAGCTTAGGATGAATTTTCTTATCTTTCCTAAGGCGAAGAATATGAGGCTGTGCATTATGCTATCAGTTTGTCCTTGAATTTCTAGAGCCTGATAAAACTTAGCAAGAGCAGGAAAGCTGTGTTTCCACTCTGCAGTGCCAGAAACTCACTGTGGATGTCTGTTGGCTGTGGACAGGCTGACCAGGTGTGCACATCTCTGATCTGGGTGCCTGGGTACATAAAAACCAGGTGACATGTGTTTCTGCCTACTTAGGAGGTGGATAAAGAGAGAGTCACATATATAGCTAAATGCGACATAGAGCTACCTCTCAGTCTCCATAAAAATGTGGAATTCTGTCCTGCAGCAAAAGCCACGTCCTGGTGGAAGAACTTGGTTTCATACCACTCTGCCCAAGCACTCTCACCTTCTTACCTAGTGATGCTTCATTTCCATCATCTTCGGCTATAGTTGTCGGTAGTTTTCTGGGGTGGGTAGAACGCTGGTTACAGGTCCCTGGGGTGGTCAGGTTGGCATGGCTGCCTGTGGTATGCGTTTCAGTGGCATGGAGATGTGAGCTCAGCCCCCTGACGCTAATTGAACGTGCTTGTTCGTTGAGGTGTTCAACCCATATCTACTGAGCATCTTCTGTGTGCCAGGCAAAGTAGTGCTTCTTGTGTGAAGCAGACCGCAAGGCCATTGAATCTGCTGTATCTCAGGCAGTGACGAAGGACTCAGAGTAAGCGGGGAACAGAAAGGGAGCTGCTATTTTATATGAAACTCAGGAACGGTTTCACTGATAAAATGACATTGAACAAAGATCTGAAGCACACCATGTGGCTTTTTGGACAAAAAGAATTCCAAATAAAGGGTACTGTGTGTTCGGAGGCCGGAGGCAGGTGTGTGCTTGGGGAGTTTGAGGGACAAGGAATGAGTATGAGCGAAGTTAGTTGTGGAGAATCAGCAAGTGGCAGGGAGTCAGATCTTGGTCCTTATACACTGTTGTAAGGACTTTGGGTTTTACTCTGAATGAAATGGGGGGAACCCTTAGAGAGTCTCGAGTGAAAAAAAAGACAGTGCTTTGAAACCTCCCCACCCCCGGCCACCACACACACCCACACACTTTTAGAGCATACTCTGGCTGTGTACTGAGAACAAATTGTCAGAATAAATAAGTGTCAGAATTAGTATCATGGCATTTCATTTTTCTTACTATTACCTTTTTTTTAAGAGAAGAAGGAAGGGAGAGGAGGAAGAAGCATTTTTTTGAGGAAGAGAGGAAGGAATGGAAAGAAGGAAGCACTTTTATTTATTTATCTCCAGATATTTACATTCTTGACTTGTTATCCTTAGAAGTTTTCATTTTTTAAATATGATATACAGTGTTTTCTTTTCTGATGATAAAATTAATATGGATCATTGAGGAACATTTACAGTGTGTAGAAAAATATAAAGAAATAAACACCCTAAAAAATCTATAATCTTACCATCCAGAGACACTATTAGTGTTTTGTCCTATTTACTTTCTATCTTTATTGCATGACTTTTTTCTTTATATTATTGAACCTATTTCTTTAAATTAACATTATATCATAAATAGTTTTCATTGTAATCAGTAAGTCTGTAAACATTCTGGTATATAGATATTCTCCTAACGAAGAACATCTACATTGTTTTCACTTTTATTCTCTTATTAATAACTGCAATGTATATTTGCATATATAGCTCTTTTCCAACATTTTAGATTATAGCCTCAGAATGGATTCTTAGAAGGGAAAGCTAAACATCAGTGTTTATATTTCTTTTTTTATAGACCTGGGAGTGACTACTTTTGATTTCTCTCATAATTAGCTGGTGTATAATTTTATGTAAACTTTTAAAATAAGGGCATGCAGTGGGTATATTTTCTGAATCTTTTGATATTTGATAACTGTTACCTGTATACAGAAAGGTACTTGACTAATAATAACAGTCATAAATATTCCCCCTCTAAAGTCAGCGGGTTTACCCCCGTTGTCTACCAGCCACGTGCGAAAAAAGCCGCTGTGAAGGAGAGTCAGCAGACAACAGCTAGAAGCGTTGGTGCCCAGGGGGCTAAAGATAGTGGGAGCTGCGGAAGAGATCTGTTTCTAACTAATGAATTGAAAGAGATCAGAGGAGGAATAGAAAAATTGAGCAAACAGGACTTTTGAAAAGGGAGGATGAGAGGATTGAATCTACGACATAGTCATTTCACAGACAAGAACAGACATGGGGGAGAAATCTGAAGCCAAACTTAAGCTTTTATTCTCCTTTAATAACCTGGTATTTGATTGGCGGGGGGAGGTGTTTGTTTTTTTAATTAAATTAATTTTGTGTGGATATGTCTACCTCATTTTCATCAGTTTTTGTCTAGAACAAACATATTCGGATCTGTGACTCAGGAAAGCTTTTCAATTATAGTTTTGCTTATTGCTTTGTTCCCAACTGTTTTTCACAGGAGCACTTTTAATTTGGAGGTTGCATTTCCATTCTCTGTCTGCTATATTCATCACTTTCTACCAAGTCATTTTCAACTCCTGTCATTTTTCCCTCCATTCTGTCAAATCTTAAAGTTTTTCTTCCATGCCACTGATTCCTTTTTCTTTTCTTTTCTTTTTGTTTGTTTGTTTGTTTGTGCCTAACTTTGGTGGTTTCCTGTGACTTGTCTTGGTACATGTATAAACAGCCTAAATAGAAGAGAGTCTTTAAAAAACATGTGTGTACAGTTTAATGAGCCATAATAATACATCCACTACCCACTACTCAGGCCAAGCAGCAGACCATTTCTGGTTGTAGTTTCACCTGTGTTTGAATGTGACACGCACATAATGGAACTGTGTGTGTCTTTTTGTGCATTGCTTCTTTTGTTCAACATTATAATTTTGAAGTTCACCCACATTGGCGCATGTGAGTCTTCATTCAGATGGCAGTGATCTCTATTCCACTGGGGTGAATACACCCCTGACTGTTTATCCATTCAACCATTGATCTTTTCAGTTATTCCCAGTTCTCTTGCTGTTATGAATAACTCTCCTGCAAACACTCGTGTCTCCTGGAGCACATGTACTAGAGTTTCTCCAGAACTCATACCTGGGAGGGCTCCTGCTGGGCCAGGGGTGTGCCCATGTTCAACTTTCTAGGTAATTTCCAAATATTGACCAAAATGTGCACCTGTTGATGCCCCAAAGAGTTGTAGGGAGAGTTCTCTTTCCGGTTTTCTATAGGGGCCATTCTGCTCTGTCCTGTGTCCAATATAAGTTGACTCTTCTCTTCCTTCCAGTTCTCATAGCACCCTCATTTCACTTGTCTTCGTCTTTTGGCTCCCAGAGGGCCAGTCTTTCATCTTAATAAGACACCAGCTTCTAGTTATGTGTTGAAGCCGAGCATGCCACATCCACCTGTCTTAAACATTGTAGAGCTCACTATCCCAGTCTTAACAATCTGTGCCCGCCCCACTGCTACAGTAGTTTCCTCCATCCCTGTCCCACCCTCACTCACCTGTCCTCAGATGCAGCGAGATGACAGCCCCAAGGTTTGCTAGAGGCAGTGCACACTGGCCTTGAAGCCTTTCCTCTGACAGGACTCTACCTGTGGTGCTCTGCTCCACGCAGAGGCACCTTGACTCCATGACCCAACCTCCGGTCATTTGAACTAGGGAGGACGTGGAAAATTGCGGCCCCTTGTGTGTTGTTTCCTTGTCTCTTCCTGCCTCCCCCTTACTTTCCCCATCTTGAGCTTCACTTACAGGAATACACCCTCCCAAGGGGCGCACCCCTGCCAGCTCCTCTCTCCTGCCTGGTTATTTTCTGGGACTGTCTCCCATGGATAAAGGCACATTTGGAGAAGGAAAGACAGCCCGGTGTGGCGCTGGAAACCCATAGACAACAAGGCCACCTGGGGGCTTCGGCCCTGCACACTCCACCCCTGCCAGGCAGGCTACATTGGCCAGTGCTGCCCTTGTCATCGGGTCTTTGCCTGTTAGTGGAGGAGGCTGAGGGCCGACCACAGACTCCTCCTCTGCAGGTGTCCCCATGTGCTTTCATAGGTATGTTAGAATGAAGTTGCCAGGAGCTGCATGGGGGCTTCTAAGCATGTGATATTGTAAGCCAGAATCCATTTCCTTTATCGTTTAGCCTTTAATCCCTATTTATTGTCAAAACAAAACAGAATGACTCACTCAAATCTACAGTGTAATCAATGGAAAAGTTAATTGCAATCTAGAGTCCCAAGGATTCTAGAAACCATTCCTCCAGCCTCTGAAACATACCTTTGGAGCAAGGCTTCTTTGAGGAAGCAGGCATTACCTGAGGGGGACGTGTTAGAAAGGGGTAAAGACCAATTTGTAAGTAATTGAAAGCTGATTAATGCAATTAGAGTGTTCTTCTCTGTTCGAGTTTGCTTTGCCCTCCCAGTTCCACACTCATCCTGATTATAACTCAGCAGCGGCTGGGCTGTGCCAACACTTACCATGTTTCCTGCGGGGTTTGGCATATAAAAAGTTCTCAGGAAATGTTTGTTGATTGAAAGAGACGTTTGCAAAAAAAAAAAAAAAAAGAAAGAAAAAGAAAGCAGGTTTCTCGTTAGATCACTTCAGAACCTTTTCCTCGTGGGCGCTTTGCATCTCCCTGAAGTCTCAACATGATGGTCCCAAGGGCCCACTGATACTGGGTCTGCATCCCCACCTGCTGGCCCCACTCTCCACTTGTTGACTGATGGAAAAGTGGACTTTGTGGAGTCAGAAAGCAGGTTCATGTTGGGGTGGGCGTCATCTCTGATCTGCCCATTCTGAAAGATGATCAGTAGCCCAGTTGGAACCCCTGGAGACTGTCCACCTTGGCCCCAACCTGCAGGAGGGAAACCACCCTGTGCCAGCCGAGCTCAGCCTCCCTGTGGCACCTGCCTCCCTGGTGGGTGGCCTGTGCTCACAGCAAGCTGCCATCTGCTCCCCACCCTGCTTCTCTCCTGTTTCTGTTGTTACTTGCCGTTTACATTTTTGCTGCAAACAGCTTTGCCAGAGGGCCCCCTCCGGAAGTTGGTGAGTGCGCTCAGGAGTGGGTGGCTGGCACTCAGGCCACCTGAGCACCCTGCCATCTGTGCCTGGCTTGCTTCAGGCAGCTGTCACGGTGTCCGCAGGGGGACCCGGATGGTCACACTTCCTCAGTGTGTTGGTCACCTCCCACACGCGGCAGCTCTGCCAGACAGATCCACCATCAGTTCAAGCGCCTAGCCTCCCACGTGTAAGTGAAGGCTCCTGGGCCCACCAGCCCCCTTCCTCTTGTGGGGAGGTCCATGGTCCCCCACCCTCTTCCTTGCCCTTTAGGGCCCCTACCCGAGTCACTTTGTGCACTAAAGAAAGAACTTTTACCTCTGAGATGCTGTCAGAGCCAAGAGAAGATGGCCTTTCTCACCACTGACCCGGCTGCCCTACCATACTCACCAGCATAGCCAGTCAGTCGTTGACAGCCCACATGACCCAGGCACCCGTGGGCCGGGCCTGGAATAGCTTACTCCATCCTCCCAGGAGCCCAGTGGGTGCTCATTAGCATCCTCAAGTGACAGCTGGGGAAACCAAGGCTTAGAGAGAGGTGGTCACTTGCCCACAGCCACCGGCTAGTCTTTGATGGAGCCAGGGGTAGAAACCAGTGTGTCCGCGTCTAACTTTTTCTGACAATTCTACTTTGATTTATTCGTATTCATCCTTGAGTGTTTATTATGTGCCAGGCACTGTTTTAAACCCTTGGGGAAAAAAGCAATGAACAAAACAGCTAAATATCTCTGCTGGAGGTTGCATTCTAGCAGGGGCAGGGGAGGAGAGGGGTCTCCGATGAACAGATGATGAACACAACCAAACTAGTAGATAAGCACATTAGATGTTAGATGCCGCCTAAGAGAAAGAGAGTAAGACAGGACAGAGAAGTCAGGAGAGTTGGGTGCACGTGAGGGAGGGAGGCTGCAGTGTGGAAAGTAGACCTGCTGCTATACCACACTCTCTAGCACAGCTGTTATTAAAAAAGTGGAAAATAGAAAGTGTTGGTGAAGACATGGGGAAGTTTGAGCCCTGGTGTATTGCTGGCAGGAATGTCAAATGCAGCCACTCTGAAAAACAGTATAGTGGTGCCTCAGAGAAAGAATGCTTAGCCATTCTTCTGGGTATATACACTAAAGAATTGAAAGCAAGAACTCAAACAGATACTGTACATCAGCATTACTGCAGAATTATTCACAACAGCCTAAAGGTAGAAGCGGAGTTGGGATTTGAACTTGGTTGTCTGACAGGTTTTGCCACTGGCTGACTCCCTCCTGATCGCTACCAAACAGTAACCACTCCCTTTAGGAATAAGCCCATAGCCCTTCCGACTCCAAGATGGCCCAAAACCTGGAGGAGACAGGACAGATGAATGGAGATGATCCTTTAGTCTGTCTCCCCTCAGTGGCCAGCATAGTGATCCCTGACTCTCTCGGTCCTTGCCTTCATCTCCTTGCCCTGACTTTGTAAGTTGGTCCATCCTAGGCCAGGTGCACACACTCACAACTAAAGCCCGTCCTGGCCCTGACCAGACTAGTTCGTCTCTGAACTTCACTTTGCGTCCAGCACCTGGTTATCCCCTTACCCTTGAACTTTGTTGCTCCCAACCCTGCATGAACTTGAGGCTCACGTCACAGTGTTGGATCAGCTCTGCATGCCTCCTGTGTGCAAATAATCAAGAGCTGCTGCTTGGAGGGGTACCAGCTCCTCAGAGCATATGCACCATGTTCCACCTCGCACACGCCTCACTTAAACCCTTGAGAACGCCCACTCATGCTCCCCAGGAAAGGTGACGATGTGTGCACATACATAGCTGCATTTTTGATAATAACCAAAGACTGGAAACCACCCACATGTCCTTTCACGGTAGATTGGAAAGAGAAATGATGGCTATGAAATAACGTACTGCAGTGAAAAAGAACACAGCTAAGGATGAATTAAAAGTGTAATGAGTCACAAAAAAAAAAGTTCCCAAAACTACACATTGACCCCAAAATATGATGTTCAAAAACAGGAAATAGAAAAAAATTATTTAGAAATGCACATAAATGGCCTTTTTAAATAGAAGGAAAAGCAAAGGTTTGCTTTTAACACAAGGTTCCTGATGGTGATTACCTCTGCAAGCAGGGAGGGGCTGCAGGTGCTTCTCAGATCTGGTGATCTTGAATTTCTTGAGTTCACAGATGTTTACTGGAGTGTCGTTGTTTGAAACATGCCATGTGCTCGTCAGCGTTCACGTGTGTGCATGTCACAGGCACACACGCAAAGGATAACAGATCAGTAACCCAAACCCAAAACAACTAGAATCAGTGATGTGAAGAGAAACCTGTGACCTCCCAGAGTGCAGTGAGAGAAAAACCCAAAGAACTGAAAAGCAATAAGGGAGAGGATGGAGAAGTCAGTGGGATCAAGAATTACAGGTTTTCCCCAAGAAGCACCGAGACCAATTAGAAATGAGTAATCATCAAATCCATAACTAGGGAAGTGGTCTTGAACTGAGACCACACACTCAAACCCGATGCTCAGAGAGGAGCACCCCACAGTGGTTTCGGGTCGGCTTTGGCATATCTTTATAGACTGTTTAAACACAGGCCTGTTTGTTGTTCTGGGAGTAGAATTGAAATCATGCCGCTGCTCTGAAAAGACCTGGGTGGTATAATGGGCTTGTCCAGCTTTCTGGTTCCAGCCCTACTTATCCCCTGTGCAGCCCATTCCATCTGGGAAAAAATACCGGCTTCGCCACCGCTACGGTAACATGTTTGCCCTTTCTCAGATCTGTGTTGGAACAGGGAAGATGGTTAAATATTTGGGATTCAAAAGGATTTCATGCTGCAAGCAAATGAAGAGAAGAGCAGAGGAAGTATGCATACAGCGTTGACCAAGCAGGCAATTAAGAACAGTAACGAAAAGTGTTACTGTTACTAGTCTGCATGTATTTGCTGAACCATTCTAGACAAAGCAAAGATGGTCCATTCAGGGAGAGAGGAACCAGAGAGAGAAGGAAGAGTCCTTGTTCTCAGTGGCTTGTTGGGACTTCCTACATGACGGGTAATGTGGGAGATGCAGGAACTGGGGGTGACCCTGAGCATGCACTTCATGGAGGGACTGAGTCCATAGTTGGGGGTTGGCCATCCTGTCCCAGGGGCTCTCCCTGACCGAGGGTGCACAGCTCTGCAGCCCTCAGGAGCCACCTCTGGGTGCCACCTCCCTCTGAAGCTGGTAAAGACTCCTCACCGGTAATTGTGCAGAAACCTCGCAGGAGCGAGTCCCCATCAAGGGTTAAAAGAAGCCAAAGCATTTCCTCTGGTTCTGAAATAATCTAGCCCAGGTGTTTAAATTATCTGTCAAGAAAACAGATAGCACCTTCAGAATCTCTCTGCATTTTTTCCTTTCCACTATTGCTGGCAATTGCCTGCCTCCCAGAATGACTGGTTGCTCAAAAACCCACTTGAGATGAAGAGGAAATTTGTTCCGGCCCTGGCCAGGCCTCATGCTCTTGGGCTGAATGAGGAACTGCCCTCCAAGGTTGGGAGGAAGGGCCAGGTGTGCTCTCTGCTTTGCAGGGGCTTCATTCCCAGCCCATCTCCTGGAGAGGCTCAGGCCTTCCCCTGGGTGGGGGAGGCCGGCTCTGACGCCAGCCCGGGAGGCAGGAGACTTTCCAGGCTAGATGAGTTTGTGCACTCCTGCCGGGGTCTAGGGTGGGTAGGAGGATGGTGAGGCTTCTCCTGACTCACAACATTACACACACGCAACACGCATGCACACTTACACACACCCTCAGGTTTCAAAGTGATCTCCTTTAAAATGCAAATACTACCGTTCCACCGACTCCTCAATTATGAATTAGCACTTTAGAAGGGATTCATGGAGACCCAGCCCCGAGCAGATACCTGCTGGGGCCGGAGGGGTGCAGCGACCCCGGGCTGCTGGATCACTTCCAAGCGGCATGGACACCTCTCAAAGCTCTTGGAGGCTCCAGATTCTTTGCTGGTGCTTGACACCACAGACTGACTGTCCGCAGCAAGCGGCTCCACCCCAGGCACCGGGAGTCCGGATATAGGGACAGCTTCCCAGAACAGAACAGCTCCCCAAGGCAAGGCCTGAGCATGCTCTCACATGGCGAGAACGGTCACAGACCTCAGCCCTTTATGGATTTATCTGCAAGAACATGGGATCATTTCTTTCCCTGGCAGAGGCTTAACACATAGGAGGTACTGACTTTCCAAAGTAAGGGAAGCAAGCAGTGAGGAAAGATGGCTGCTCTCCATGTAATTCCCACCCAAGGAAAAAAGACAAGAATAAGGGAAAAGAATTAAAACAGAAGAAAGGAAGGAGGACAGGAGGCAGGAAGAAAAGAAAACAGAAAATCAAGTATTGCAATACGACAAACTTTTTCCCTAGTTTTTGTTCCGCTAGTTGAATAGATATGTGTTATACATACATAACTTTTAAAACACTCAAGTCAATATTTGTCTAATCGCTTGCCTTACAATCGCAGTCATGTCAAGTGAAGAATGAGGCAGGAACCCAGTGCTTGCTTTCTAGGCACTTCTTGGTTTCCTTTGAGACAGTTTGGAATTTGGGGTCAGATTATTATCATTTCTCTCACATTTGTGGTTACAGTTACGTTAGTTATTTAGGCTGAATTCTGTCTTTTACTTCACTGACCACTGTGAGTTATCTGGTACCACCATTCCAGAACTTTTTATTTTAATTCATCTGATGGCCAACTGACCTACACTTGTGAGCAACCTTTAGGAAGACTGGATATCTATTTTTCTTTTTCCCTGATATGCTCCACAGTACCTTTGGGGGACAAGAATCATGGCCCTTTTCTGGATCTCAGAGGCAGGTGGAGGTACCCCCTAAAGCATTTAGGACGGCAGGTGGCTGGTTTTCCAGGGCTGTCTCTCTGGTCACAGCTGCATGAAACAGACCCGGTGACCTGCCCTGCGCCCTGCTCGTTCCTCACGCTGAACAAGTGTACACAGTCAGGTCCCAGCAGCCATCGCTACA
Organism: Solenodon paradoxus; assembly: GCA_004363575.1. NCBI lineage: Eukaryota > Metazoa > Chordata > Mammalia > Eulipotyphla > Solenodontidae > Solenodon > Solenodon paradoxus. The sequence goes on from RJWH01000904.1 coordinate 63,239, forward strand.
CGGTGTGCGTTGATTCTCCCTCCTACTTGGGTGGGCTGAAGACTGGGAGGGCAGCCAGAACTGAGGGGTAAGGATGGTTTTCAATCTGGTTTGGGCAACAGATAGCATTCCTGGCATAAAATAATACTGAGAACCACTGTGTGCGTTACATTGGCGCATCCATGACCACCTGCCTTGGCTGCTTGTCATCCTGGGCTGTAACCTCGGCTTTTCATACTCAGCTGTCACCACGGAAACCTGATCAGCAGTCTTGGAGGCCGCATCCCTTCCAAGCAAGAGCACAATGCTCCAGGCCCTTCCCTGTTTTTGAGGGCTGCAAACCTGCCTGCCTTTGTACGGGGAAGCCCTGGTTCCCTTTCCAGAACTGCCCAGTTTTCTCCCACTGCCAGCATTCCAACTCCTGGAGTTAGGTGGGTCCAGTGACACCCAGGGGGGCCTGTCTGTCTTCAGGGACAGAAATTTCAGTGTTAGGAACTCGTGGTGATTTTACCAGTATGACCATATTCTGACTACGTCTATTCCTGTCTTGCTCCACTACAGAGAGTTTTAATGACTATTTATTTACTCACCCTACCCCGAGCCTCCAGCTTTTCTTCCTTAAGCTACATCCCAATTCAATACACCAGCCATCAACTGACCGACCACCTGCGTCGACCTGCCATGAGGCCCAGGGATTTAATAACCTTGACATCCAATTACCAATCTGTTATACTTTAATTTGAATCCAAGTAATACTTGCACGTGGCTGGGGAAAATCCACCTGTTCGAGAGCTGTGCTCGTGTCTCACCAGCCCGTCACTGGGGGTGGCGGGCGGAGGGCTGTGGTCCACGAGCTCACTGTTCCTTGAACCTTCTGGATTCAGCAACTTTAGAGTCTCTCTCTTGACTCAGTGCTATGAAAGGTGAGGAGCTGGCACCTCGCTGCCCCTCTTTTCTTTTCATTTTTTGTTACCTGTATTACTTTTTAGCCATTTGGTTCAACCTGTGACTTTGGGCTCACTCTGTTTCTGAGACACTGGGGTATAAACTGCACACAGCCCAAGGACCAGGGTCCTTGACCAAATGAGCAACTAAATAAAGATATTTCTTCCTCCTCTTCCTTCTTTAAAGCCTCTTCTCCTTTTCTAAAAACATTAATGTGACTTTATATAATCGGTCCCTCTTTCTTCTGCCATCAGTTTGAGTTTCATACCATGATTCCAATGTGAATTGTGGGTATAAATTCTTCCTTCTCCTACCCTCAACTCCCTCCTGTTTCAGATTCTACCTTGACTAATAAATTGCCAGGATTGTACCTTGGAATCTGTTCTTTAGCCATAGTAACTTCTTCCATGCTTTGTGATTTGTGCCTGGATTTCTGTTTGCAAAGGTGACTGAGCGACAACATGGAGAGGCTAAGCCATCAAAAGGAAATGCATTACTCACAGTTTCAAGAGAAGGACATATACCACATGACAGGGGCCACACAGGGAAAGCACCAGGCTCCGTCAGGAGACAGAAAGGAGCAGGGGAAGAAAGGGGCTTCTTGGGGTTCCTGTGAGAAAGGGTCAGTATTTTAGGATTGGCTAGTTTGAGTAATTCCAGCGCGTTGATGCGTAAGAGCTGTCCCTGGTTGCCTGGTGCCTGACTGGATGGCTGTAGGGAGGGAAAATACTGACTCCGTGTGTGAATTAGAGAAAGCAGGCGGTAGGGCTCTGAACTCAGCATTGCTAGGAGGGTTTGTAATATGATTTCTGCCTGCCTGCAAAAGCGGCATCACAGGGGAGATGTAAACAACTTGAAAAATTAGTTTGGCCCTGTGACTAATGGATGTTAAGTAGACAAATGCAGAGTCAAAGAAAACAAGGACCACTTCATCTTGAGGTGCGCTCTAAGAGATGGAAGTCAATAAGTTGCATTTAAGATAGCATATCTATATGTGATTCGGTAAGAAGGCTGAGAGGACAGGTTCTGGAGTCTGACTGCCGGGGCTCAGATGTAGCAATTTCGTCTTATCATTTCTTTCACGTTTTCTGTTCCTTTGTCTTTGTTTCCACATTCCAGCTTTTCTCTCTTTTTTTTTTTCACTTTTATATTTCTTCATTGCATTTTTAATTTCTAGGAACTTTTTCTCCTCCAGCTATTCCTTTTTCATCATATACTGTTCTTACTTGATGCATAAGCCTGTATTTTTAAATCCCTGAATTTAACTTTCCTATTTTAATCAGTTAACGGCAGCATATCTGATTGTTTCTTTTGTAAAAAGTAATCTAAGTATAGGATGGATGTTCCGCCAGAGGGGCAGAGGCTTCGTTGACTTAAAAGAACAATCATTTATTCATTCATAATCCTGATGTTTAGGCTGGACTCAGCAAGGCAGCCATTTCATTGGTCCCTACTGGGCTCCTTCACGAGCTGCTGGCATCGGCCGGCTGGAGGCGCAGGAAGACTCACTCGCCTGCCTGTGCCTGGCTCGTGGCTCAGGCATTTTGGTTCCTCCATGTGGCCCCTCAGCCCCGTGACTGGGCTCTCAAGGGATGGCTGGTGCTCCAGGAGGTGAGACAGTTGCTGGGATTCATAAGGCCTGGTCCTAAGTCACATGTTACTTCTGCCACATTCTGTTGGTCAAGCCAAGCCACGGCCTGGATCAGATTCAGGTGGTGGGGAAGTCGACTCCACCTGGCTGGGAGGAGAGGAAAATAATTCGGGGTGAGGTTTAATCTACTGAAACCCTGGGCAGCTTCTTCCTCTGAGTCTGCTTGGGCTGCAAAAACAAAGTACCATAACCTGGTGGCTTAAACAACAGGAAGTCATCTCTCGCGGCTCTGGAGGTTGGAAGTCCAGGATCAAGGTGCAGGCTGACTTGGTTCTTGGGGAGAGCTCTCTTCCGGGCAGACCACCTTCTTGCTTCATCTTCATATGAAGGAGAGAGGCAGGTTCTGTGGCATCTCTTATAGGGATGTTCATCCCATCATAGAGGCATCACTCTCAGGACCTCTTTTAACCCAATTACTTCCCCAAAGACCCCTTTCCAAATACCATCACATTGGGAATTTGAGGGCGGGGTACTTAATTTAGTCCATAGCACCCTTCAGATCCAGTATTTCATTAACCTGAGTTAAAGTCTTGAAATTGGCCATGTGTTGATTCTGTTGTCTCAGCGGACGTGTGTTAGGTGTCTACCGTGTGTTAGCGTGTGCTGGGTGCCCTGGGTGACTGCTGCGGCCACGGAGCTCTCGATCTAGTGCGGAAAGCAGACATGTGACTAGGTGATCACAGCAGAGTGTGTGTGCATGTGCGTGTTGCAGTGGGAGACACGCACAGTTCTGTGGAAGCTTCTGGATAAAAATAAGTTTCTAAAGGCTGGATTTCCTTATCCCAGCCCAGGGGAGGGAGAAGAAACAGCATGTACAAATCCCTGGAGACAAGAGACAGCTTAGTGTGATCAAGGAGTGAGTGGCGGTGCCTGGCTGATCTAGAGTGAAGGGCAGGAGAGTGCGGGGAGGCCGGGCTGGCAGGGTTCTGGCATCACACTGGCCGCGCGCCGGGGTTTAGCTTCCTGTCAGAGGTGCTGGGAGGTCAACACTGTGTGTGTGTGTTTCAGGTAACGTGATGGGACAGGTGTGCTTCCTCTCTGCAGGGCGGGTTGACCCTTTTTGAAATGACCAAAGTGAGCAAGAAGGCCTCTCTACAGCATGCCATTGTCTATATCTTCCTTCCTTCCTCCATTTATTTACTTATTTATTTTTGAGAAGAAAGGAAGGACAAGGAGGAAGGAAGGAAACTATTTAGTGTTCATTTTTGGTTTTTCACCCCAGACCTGGGTCTTGAACCTTCCTCCTTCATCTGTATGTGGTTCCCACACCAGCATCCTAGCCCCTTGAGCCACCAAGCTGCACCCGCCTGTATCTTTTTCTAAGACTGAGTCAGACTGGCCTCGTTGAGCAGTCTGCACGTGGTCTCCTAGAAGATAGGCCTGTGTGTTCTGTCTCCAAGGACAGTTCCGTGGCTTTGTCTCCCTCATTTGCTCATTCACTCACAGCATCCCTACCACCTGGAAGGCCCTGGAAATGCAGGGGGGTGCCAATCGGGTGCTGTACTGGCAGTACCACGTGGCCTCAGACACGCTCTGAGGCTCTGATTTGGCAAAAAGTAGCATGGAGGCTTCTGAGGGGAAGTGTCACTCCCTAATGGAGACATGGAGGAAGGTCAGCCCAAGTGAAAAGAACAGCTTGTGCAAAGGCCCAGACCGTTACCTACCCTGACCCTTGGACTGGGGCTGTGCACTCCTAGGTTGCATGACTGGCAGGGAGAGGCAGCAACACAGGGAAGGGGTGGAGCAGTGGGCAGGGATGGAGGTCATGGGGGAGTCCCCTCCCCCATTTTCCACTAGGCCTCCCCTTCTTTCCAGCAGGGCCTCACAATTACCACCTTCTCCAGCCATAGCCGTTTAGGAAATGCCAATGATTAGCGATTGTTATCATGGTAATTAAAATTCCCTGGGTACAGCTTGGCTAATATCCATCTGCAGTCAGGTTGACCGTGAGCTGAAACTGTAATGAAAACCTGGAAGCAAAGCACAAAGCAGTGCTGCGTGGGAGAATTTAATGCCACCGACCACCCCCTGCAAGTGCCATGGTGGCTGTATGGGGCTTTTCTCATTAAATGGCATTTTCAGGGCTGGCTGCTTTGCTGGCCTTATCATAGCAAACCACACATGGGGCTTTGCAGAATCGCATGACTTCTCCAGAGAGCACACGTTTTCTGATCTGTGGCCCTCGACTTGAGTGGGGCGGGGGTTAATTCCCAGAGGCTTTTCCTGCTACTCTTCTTGGTGTGGGGCCACGTGGGATGCCAGGCAGCGGATGGTGGACCTGGACGCACAGCAGAAATCACATGTGCTTTTGCAGGGTGGGCTGTTCAGCAAGGCAAGAGAAAGTCTGGGATGTGCACGGGTTGGCGCAGGGGGAGGAGGATGGCAGCTCGGAACTCAGCCCAGCTGGGACCCCTCACGCCCCGCTCACTGTCCCTGTGCTGTGTGCAGGAAAAAGTGGAAGTTGTTTTCCACAATTCTGACTGCTTTACACACACTACCCAGCTGGTGAACCTGTGTGCTCTGGGCCTCCCACCTCAGCACGTGGGAACCGTGTACTACTCCTGTCGTTGGTCATGGTCACCAGCCTACCCTGTCTGATCTGTCCTGCCCCCCGGCAGCCTCAGGCCTCCCTCCTAGACGACAGGTGTGGCCACTGGAGAGGCAGACAGACGGAGGCCCTGCTGCAGTGGACTCAGAATTACTGACCCATTGGGTCCGGGACCCGCCCACAGGACTCTAGAGAAAAACTACAGGCCTGGCAGACCCTTGGGCCATTGTTCTTGCTGAGCATAAATATCAGGGTAAATTGTGTGAAATTGATGGGAAGGTTTATATACCCCCCAAAATATTGAATATCAGCAGTTGCAGGCAATTCAGCCTAATGCTTTGAATCCTTTGCTCTTTATCCTATTTTCCTAAAGCAACTTACTGGTCATTGTTTTTCTTAGCGGGTAGGGGTAGAGATTGACTGTTGGAACAGGAGGTGAGACTGATGGCCTGGGGCCCGCTGACCATGATGTTCCAGGGGACGCAGGGGCATGATAGCCTGGTGGGAGACAGATAAAAATGAAGGAACCAGACAAAAGATAGATACAAGTGTCTACCAATGGATTAGAAGATAGAGAAAATGTGGTAGATAGACAAGGGAATGCTATTCAGCCTCAAAAAGGAAGGACATTCTGATACATATTGCAACATATGTTACAACATGGCTCACATTACAGCATGGGTAGTAAACCTTAAGGACATTATGCTAAGTGCAATAAGCCAAATACTGTAGGTACAGTAAGTCCTCACTTAAAGTCACTCTAGGTCATTGGAAATGGCAATTTCCAGCAAAATCATTTATAACAAAAGCAGATCCTCAAAGTTTGCTTTATTCAACATCTGGCGGTGATTTTTTTTCTAATCAGCATTATAATGAGTCATCTATTATTTGAGGACCTACTATATGTCAAATATTGTAAGTATGACAAAAAGACATATTATATATTTTTCACTCATAAGAGGTACCTAGATTAGTCAAATTCATTGGGGCAGAAGTAGAATAATGCTGCCCGAGGACTGGGGGAAGGAGGAATGAGTTTTTGATAGGCATGAGTTTCAGTTTTACAGGGTAAAAAGAGTTCTGGAGATTGGCTATATAATAGTGTGAATGTACTTAATACTACTGGACTGTGCACTTAAGAAGTGATTAAGATGGCAAATTGTCCACATATTTTACCACAATCGCACCCTGGTGGCCTAGTGGATAAGGCCAATGGATGCAGGCCACATGCATCCCAAGGGCCCAGGGGAACAACTAAGATGAGCAACTACATAAAATAAAGAAAGAGCGAGCCTGCACACTGATGGGCCAGAACCATGTCTCAGCTCTGCAGGAAAAGCATAGGAGGCTGAGAAGGAGGCCCCAACCTTGTGCTTGGCCCCGTGGAGTCCCCCATGCAGCTCTGTAATGTATCTTGGTCTCCCCAACTCGAGACCACATAACAGTGAAGTGTAGGCCACATATCAGAGTCCTCAGAGTTGTCCCATCCACTCCCCTCCAAACAGGTTCTCTTCTGACCACACCTGAGGTAGGGCTGCTCTCTACTCACAAAGGTGTGGCCCAGGGGTGACAGCTGGGTCCCCTCTCCCCTCCTACATCTAACTGGTGACGTCCGAGCCTGACAGGCGCTTCCCCGAGCCCCCCACCCCACGGCACTGCTCTTGTGTAGGGTCCCCAGGTCAGACCCTGATCCCACCAAGAAGATTGGAGTGGGGTTCCCGCCCTGAGACACTTAGTGCCCCACCGGGGATTCAGCGTCCTTCCTGGAGGGCATTCTGACCACTTATGTCATCCTCTAAATATACACACATCCCTTGACCCTGCCTTCCATGCCTCAGAATATTTCTGAAAACAAAAGCCGACACCCGTCTGATGGTGCGTGTGCCCAGACAATGAGGGGCATGGCTCGTGAAAGTGAGAAGTTGGAGACAATTTAAATGTTAAATGTCCATCAGCACGGACTAGTTTAATTAATTTCAATAAGCCCCAACCATGGACTCAGGAAAGTGGTCATGATGTCAGATCATCATATATATATATGATATATATATATAGTAGGAGGATCATGAGAAGCTTAGAGAGGTTTTCCCAGGGGAGTCTACAAAGCATTATCCTGCCATGGGTTCTATGTGAGCCCCACAAAAGCAGCCCTTTCCACGCAGAGTAGCTGGGAGGAGGGCTACATGACAGGACAGGCTTTGGACTCCAGGGCCCTCATGCCTGGTGCTCTGGAGCAGAAAGAGGTGACTCTAGAGAAGACAGTGCTAGGTGCACGCAACCAGGGCTTCGGTGGAGTTCCTAGGAAAACCTCTGAGTCTGTTCCAAGGGGAAGGACTGAGTTTTCTCCCCTGCTGGTGAGCCTTTGCACATTGCATTTTAAAGACTAAGTCCTGCAGTGAAGGATCTGGGTTTAACTTAGTGCTTCCTAAGTGTACAGAATCAGGAAAGTGCCTCCCTGTTTTGGCTCAGCCCCTGTTAATGTCCCACAGAAGTAACCTAATGCAGAGGAATTTGAGGAGTGGGCGGCATGGTCTGAGATACAATCTGGGAAGACTCTGGTTTTCTGAGTTTGCACTCTCCCTTTCTAGTAGTGCACTTCCCCGCTGCTTATAAAACTGTCCACATTAGCCAGATGAGACGGGGAGGGGACAGAGGGTCTGTCAAGAGCCGCCCGCCCCCCTCCACTCCACCCTGTGTGTTGGGTTTGGGCTCCTTCCTGAGTCTGACCCTTGGGCTGCGCCAGGCCAGCCACTGCTCTTCCATTCCGCCCATCATGATGAAGCAGGGTCAGGAAGGTTGATGAATCCAACTTTCCCAGCTGCTGGGAGCACGTCTGCTCTAAACCTCCCAAGCTTGCTCCTCTATGAAAAGGTCACATCATTCCTTTACTCCCTCCCACTCCTCTTCCTAAATACCCTGAATGCATTGCCTTCATCAGGAAAGAGATTCCGGAGCACTTGATGTATTCTGAAGTGCGTTGAAGGGTTCAGGGTCATCTCGGTTGCCTTTCTGACTTCTGATGCGCACCTCTCACTGAGGCGGGCCTCTGTGCTGCTGCTGATGGTCTCAGCCCAGGAAGCTCTCAGGGTCAAGCTGCCAGTACCATGTCGTGCCCTGGCCCAGCCGGCTCTTCCTCCAGCCTCTTGCGACTCTTTCCAGAGTCTCCAGGGAAGTGGCAGGCAAAAGGAGCACAGGTGGCATCCGCAGAGCCCCTTCTGGTTGTCACTCTGAGCCATGCTGAGCGCTCTCCAACAGGATGGGAAGGGAGAGTGAGCCTGCGTGGGGCGTGGCACAGGGAAGGATACTCTGTACCCAGTAATCTAAGCAGTTGTCCCCTTACCCCACCCAGGTCTGGAAGAGGTCAGGGGCCTGGTTCTACAAAGGGCTCCCCAAGTACATCCTGCCCCTGAAGATTCCGGGCCAGACCGGTGACCCCCACTTCCGACCTTTGCCTGTGGAGCCAGCCGAGCAGGAGCTCAGAAGCACGGAGACCAGTCGCATCTTCACGTGGGCCCGAGGGAGAGGTGAGTCCCCTCTGCCATCTCTCCTGACATGGCTTCCGATGTTCCAGGAGGCAGCTAGCTGGGTGCTGTCACAGGTACCAGGCCAGGGCTGGCCACAGCCTCCACACACTCATACTGTCACTCTGTCTAGCCTGTGTGCTCAGCCTCCTGCCCTCACCTACACAGGCGACTGGACCACAACATGGCACTGGATTGCTTGTGGCCAGTCCCCTGGGGCTGTTTGGGGCGCTCATTTGGAGGTGGGGAGGCAGTGAACAGCACTGTGGCGCTTTGCAGAAAGGCCTTGTTAGTTGAGGTTCTTTGCAAAGTATGAAAATTTGTCTTTCCAAGAATAGCCCGTATCTTCTCTTCTCAGAGATAGTCTTACATCTCAGTAAGGGAAGACTTTGTGCGCAGGGCCCCTGGGTATTGGTGAGTGGTTCACTGACATGGGTGCGTTCCTGGCGGCCACCCCCAGTAGGGGGCTCCACCCCACTCACCGCGACAGCACCTGGCATGAGTGATTCTCCACAGCTTGCGTGGTACTTTAGCGCTCATGATTTTGTTTTCCAAGTTCTGGTCTCACGACAGACTCTGAAGACACATGGAACAGCACTTAGTGGCCCTGTTTTATAGATGAGTGGTGTGAGGCCCGGAGAAGAGGGACCAACGCAGCTGATGTGGCAGAACTGGAACCGAAAGGCAGGGTCTTGCTCTCTGGGCTCTGATCTTTCTACCCTACAATGCCCAACTTCCAGGCTCAGACTCAGAGTCAGAGTGTCCTTAAATGAGACAAGAAGCCGGAGAAATGAGGGGCTCACCAGGTGCCAGAGGCAGGGGACCCAGCAGAGCAGGTGTGGTCGCAGCTTCTGAGGGCTCCCGGAGATCTCTGTCTCTGGACAAGGACCAGCATCTATCTTTCCATCATTTGGGCTCCTTTGTTTTCTTCTTGTTACAAAAGTCAGGCATGTTTATTATACTTTGATTGATTGGTCAACTTTTGTTTTTCCGTTCCCTGGCCCCCATCTTTGAACCTAGGTCCTCGGGCTTTACAAGAACCTCAGCCACCTGAGCCGCTGGGGTACGCTCGATCATAAATTTTGTTAAGGTTATCTAACAACATAATTTAGAAAGTAAAAATCTCCTATAGATTGGCCCTTTTAGACATAATTGGCATTAACAGCTGGGTGTCTAGCCTCCAGATATTTTCCTTCACTGTACTTGGCTCTTTTTGCGGCTGGCATTCCTTGATAATTCTCCTGGATCATTTGCACTTCTGAGTCTCACGAATTTACCTTTCCTGCCAACACAGCAGGGACTGGTAGAGACAGGCAGGCCCCATTCTGACAGGCCTGAGGGAGGCGCTTTGAGGTACCAGTCCTCAGAGGGATTTGTTGGGGGATTGGCTCCCTCTTCTCTTCTGTTCTTTTCCACACTCAGAGCTGAGACTTGTCTTGCCCTAGCCCTGTCAGAGAGTATCTGTGTCCCCCAGACCCATGGAGGACGCATGGCTGAGAAAGCAGAAGCTGGTAGGCTCTAGCGGTTTTTTAATTATTTTTTGTTTAAAGGAAAGGTGTAGACAGGAATGAAGGCGAGGAGGCAGGCGGGAAGAGAGAGGAGGAAGGAGCACTTTATTTTAGTTATTCATCTTGGTTGTTACCCCAGTCCCAGGTCATGAACCTGGTTCCTTGGGATGTATGTGAACTTTGCCAGCCAGAGGCAGTGGATGTATCTGCATGCCTCTGGTGGTTTTAGAATGTTGCTTGGAGTGAGTTGAAAAGGGGAGGCCCTGAGTCCCCCACCCCGAGGGGCCCTCACTTCCCTGCCTGCTCCAATATTCACATGACTTGCGCACATGCACACTTATGTGCACACACCTACACATGCATACACATATACACACACACCCCTTGAGAAGGGCAGAGCCTCTCCTCAGTCACATAGACACAGATGGCCTTTCAATTATGTGGGCAAGGAAGTCAGAGGCCCAGACACTTGGAGTCAGCCCCGTTTGTTAACCAGTTGCATCGAGACCAGGCCAGGTGACATATGAACTTGGTCTCCCTCCTGAAGACCAGATCATAAGCCTCCCGGGCTCCCAGTGCACAGGGTAGCACAGGGCAGCACGTCCAGGTCCCACACCAGGTGTATCACAGCCATTTGATTATCTGGGCTTCAGGGATGAGCAGGAGGCCTCAGTGCAGACAGGAGTCCTATCATTTCTTGTTCATGGGCAGCAGGACAGTGAAAACTGGTGGCCCTGGGCTGGTTGTAGAGACCAAGAGGCGACTGCACCCTACCCAGAGAGGATTGCATGAGGTGCATGCAGTGGGCAGGACTGAACTTGGAGAAACCCACAAACATGAGAGAGGGAGGAATAGGAGCCAGTGGGAGAGGCAAAGGAGACCTTGCCTGGGAGGGAGCAGAGATGGCATGCGGCAGAGCAAAGGGCCAGGCCTTGCAAGGAGGGCCTTGTTAAACCCCACAGCAGGCTGACTATTCTGAACTTCCCCCAGGCCAGCTCCAGGGTGGCTGTGGTTGTCTTCTCTGCGTAGCCTGTGTATAAGCCAGGTTCTATACTTCCTAATCGAGTTGGGTCCCCTAGCCCTCCCAGACCTGGCCACTTACTCACAGAGGTGCTGGACTCTGAGGGAGAACCGAAGCTGGAGACCAGCTGGAACCCTCCTTATAGCAGTGTCCTGAGTCTGAGGCAGGAATGAGCCCTTTGGGGGTTAGTGATGCTCGTCCTTCCGTGGTTTCCTGGCCTCATGACCTCAAGGTCAAGTCTTTGAAAATGCCTCAGAAGGGTGTGGCCATGCTGCCCCTGGGAAACCCCCAGGCTGCCAGGAGGGCTGCCTCCATCCCAGTTCCTTCTCAGGCTGGTCTCCTCCAGGTTGTTGGACTCCTGGCAGCAGACAGCCCTCAACAGACAGCCTTGGGATGCTGAGCAGGATGTCATTGGGTCTCTGCAGGCCACCGGCAGCTAGGGATCCACTTGGTGTTTCCCAGCTCTGAGAGTGGCTTCCATCATCCAGTGCCCTGGTGCCAGCTGCAGTCTCATAAGCTGGTCTTGTGGGAATCCATTCAGCCCAAACTGAGCTCAGGGGTGTGACAAGCCCTGGGGTGTGGGCTCCCCCACCACCTTGAAAGCCACTTGCCACCAGAGCCATGTCTGTATGAACAAGCCCAGTTCCTCGGCAGGTGGCACGGAGAAGGCATGGGATAGATGATTATTAGATGAATGAACTGACCACTCACCTGCCCCATGATATTTGAGAGGCCTGGACAGGGGTCTTCATGAGGGCCTGTAGGCTCCCCTGGATCAAGGGTCCATTGGACAACTGCAGGAGATACGTGGAAGCTGTTAATCTCATCTGTGTTCCTCTCAGGCATCCTGCCCACAGTCCCTGATCCCTTCATGAAGACTGATCCTGACACCATTCCCTCTCTTGTGTTCTTCTCCATCCATCTCTTTCTTTCCTCCCTTCCCTCCCGTTCTGTCTCTCAGTCCTTGGGCTGGTACACCTGTGGCTCCCAGCTTCCCCACCCCACCCCAGCCCATCCCAGCCCATCTCAGCCCACCCCACTTTCTTTCTCATGTCCTGTTAGAAGAAGGTAAATCAATAGTGGCAAGCATGAACTTTTCAATCCACAAAGCAACCAAGTGAAATGTATTGATGTTTCTGAGGCAGGTTCCTTTTCTTCCTCCTCTAATCTTTTTTGTCAGTTTTTAATTGCATAAGAATACATTATGTGCTTAACAATCTAAACAATTCAAAAGTATATGAATTAAATATGAATTAAAATTAAAATTTCTTTTGTTTGCTGTCATCTCCAAATCTCTTTCTCCTTCTTCTTACAAACATATACCTGATATAAGATTTCTTACTTTTTGTTTTAATAATAAAAATAGCCTCTTCTCCATTGTTCTGCATATTGCTTTTTCACTTAAAAGAATATCAATGGAGTGGTGGAGCCCACTGGACAGTGGGGAAGAACACTGGGTGATTTGGTGGAGGGCATGGTGTGTTGAAACATAACTAAGAAATACATAGAAAATTATCTTAATGTGTTTAATAATCACTACAATAGAAAATAAAATTTTTTAAAAAATTTTATTTAAAAAAAGACCCATAAAAAAATTATTTAGGTTTTCTTTTTTCAAAATTGTCCAAATCCATTGCTCAGTTTTTCAGTTTATTTTTATATTGATTTGTAGATACTCCTTATATGTTATGGATATTACATTGCGTGTATTTTTCTCCTTGACTTTATACTTTATTTGACTTTAGTCTTTGCTTATAGTACTTGGCCATTCAAAAACAATTTAATTCTTATGAAGTCAAGTATGTTTTTTATTTTGTGGTTTCTGAGTTTTCCATCTTGCTTTGAAATGTCTTCCTTATCCCAAAGGCTAAAAAATAAAATCTTCTAAATAAAAAGAAAATTAAGTAATAGGTGAATAAAAGGAAACTACTTAAATATGAAAAAGTTACCAAAAATTAAGAAAAATCTAATATGTGATATCATATGAACTGATAAAAACACTGGGCCATATTCTGTCAAAATATGGTCAGAAATACCCCTATCATCACCGTAATTCAACAGGATTTTGTATGTTTAGTGTGATAAGGCAAGAAAATAAGATACTCTAATATTGAAAAAGAGAAGAAATTCCCTTATTTGCAGATGATGCGATTATACACCAAGAAAACTAAGAGAATCTGATGAAACAACCTGCTGGGACTGATGAGAGGGTTTGGGAAATGACAGGACACAACTCAATAGTTTACTCAAAAAAAAAGAAAAATCACGAGCTTTACTGATTAGAAATTGAAATGAAAATAATCCATTTGTAATTGCCCTCAAAGTTATAAAATGCCTGGGAAGAAATTTTAAAAGAAAATTAAAGAATCTGATCAATGCGCACCCTGGTGGAGCAGCAGCTGGGCACAGCCCACGTACATCCCAAGGTCACAAGTTCGTGTCCCAGGGCCAGGGAAACAACTCGGATGAGCAACTAAATAAAACGAATAAATAAAATGCTTCTTCCTCCTTTCTGCCTGCCTGCCTCAGCTCACCTTCATTCCTGCCTGTGCCTTTCCTTAAAGATTAAAAAAAATAAAAAGAAAAGAGAAAGCAATCTGATCCAAGGACAAAACGTAAGATATGAGCAGAGAGACAGGCAAGAATCTTGGTGCTTCCAAATAAATAAATCCAACAATTTCTCTCTGGTACCTGGTAGAGTTTTAAGGAGTAATGAACTAAGATGTTTTCGTTATCCATTGGATAAACAAAATGTGACATAATCATACAATGGACTGTTGTCCAGACTTACAGAGGAAGGAAGTATCTACACATACTGTGACATGAACGAGCGCAGGAAGCCACGCGAGAGAAACCACACACAAAAGGCCCCATGTTGTATGATTCCCTCTACATGCAACATCCAGGATGGGCAAACCCACAGAGACAGAAAGTAGATTAGTGGTTGCAAGGCGCTGGGGAGGAGGGAGGGAAACAGAGGGACAACTAGTGGGTACAGGCTTTCTCTTAGAGGTGGTGAAGTGTTCTGGAATTAGATATGGTAATGGTTGTATCACTTCATTAATCTGCTAAACAGTTGAATTTCAAAAGGTGAAAGTATGCAATTATGGTATATGAATTATAGCATAGTAAAATTCATAGAGAAGCTACAGAATAGTTTAACAAAATGTTATTTTAAAAGAATAGCAATTGTAGTGGGGAGTGTCTGACCAAAAGCTGCTGTAATTAATAAAACAGTGTAGTGTTGGCACCAGAATAAATACAAGATGTATTTGTAGAATAAACAAGTGAAATAGAATAGAGAAAGAATAGACCTAAGAATGAACCAAAAATAGGTAGCTTTTCACTTCAGTGGGGAAATAACAGTTTTATCTAACAACTGGAGCTAGTTTAATTAGATTTCCATCCCCTTCCATGTGTATCCAGAAACACATTGCAGACAGATTAAAGATCTAAATGTTAAAAATAACACAATGAATATGTAAAAGAAATTTTAGAAGTGTTTTTCCTCTGTTATCTCAGAGAGAGCTCTGGCATACAAGGTGGGGGTGAGGGCCTGGGGGGCTGACAACCTGAGTTTGCTGCTCTCTCCCTCCTCTGGACAGGACACTGGCCATTGATTTTGACCAAGAATTTGCCTGCAGCCTCCTTGGTGAGCCCCATGAGATGTGCTGCTGGGAAGGCATCATTCTTTTCCCCAGGAGCGAGTTGGAACTGTGTGACCTGAGTCCTTCCTGGTGACCAGCACCTGGGTCTGACCTGGTGGCCTCTGGAGAGAGGTCTCTGCCCTCCCTCCTGACAATCCAGGTGCAGCGTGTGCTCCACACCACTGCTCTTTGGCAGATCATCACCCTAGGCTATGGTAACAAGTAGGGCAGCTTTGGTGCATTCCCAGGTCTCCTTGTCCCCCTGTGAAATATAAGGATTAAATGGTAAAACCAGTACTTTGGGCTCTTGGGTCTTTGTCCCTTTAGAACTGGACCCCCCTCTTCTGCAGGCTGCTTTCCTTTGAACTGGAGTCCCACCTTCAGGCTGTGTACAGAGGTAATTGCTGGGAGTACCAGTGGGGATCTTGTATTGACTGTGATGTAGTCATGTGACACTCAGTGACTGGGATATATTCTGAGAAATGCTTCATTAAGTGCTTTCTTCCTTGTGCTAAGGTCATAGAGTGTAACGACACAAACCTGGGTGGTGTAACCTACTACACACCTGGATTGTATGGTTTAATCTATTGGAATCATTATCATTTTTTTAAGGTGAAAGCAGGAATGAAGGTGAGTAGGCAGTTAGAAAGAGAGAGGTGGAAGAACACTTTATTTTTATTTAGTTGTTCACATTGGTTGTTCCTTGGGGCCTCCGGGTCTTGAACCCGGGACCTTGGAATGTCTGTGGGATTGCTTCCAGGTGCACTAGACCACTAGGCCACCAGGGCGCCCCAGAGCCAATATCTTACATGTCATTAAGCAACACATGATGTACTTGGGTACTAAGAGATTACTGTCTTCTCTCATTTACTAGAAACCTTAGAGGAAGGGAACTGCCATTTCGGTTCAGTATCTCCGTGACCTCAGGACAGATGTCTTTATAATTTGCTCTTTCCCTCATAGTCAAAATATGGCTGCTGTATCTCCCGCCATCATTGTAAAGAAAGGGAGAAAGATCAAAAGGGAGGCTGGAAACTCAGGCCTTTAGTTCTGCAGCCTTGCATTACAGTAGAAGGGAGGGCCACTGCTACTGCTGATGGATGAACCTTCCCACCATGCCAGTCGCAGATGTGATTCCAGGAGAGTTGGAGAGCTCATCTGATTACTGAAGTCATTACTTGTGGAAATTATTCTCTTAAAAAGTTGTGCTTCTCTGCCTCCAGTGCTGAGAACACTTACAGTACAATGAGCTTCTCTTTTTTACTTTTTTTTTTTAAAGGAAAGGTGCAGCAGGAATGAAGCCAGGCAGGCGGGCAGGCAGGAAGACAGGAGGAAGAAGCACTTTATTTTATTTAGTTGTTCATCTTAGTTGTTCCTCCTGGCCCCAGAACACAAACCTGGGTCCTTGAGATGTAGGTGAGTTATGCCAGACAGAGGCCATGGACTTAACACTAAAACATGCCAGGGGCTTCTTCAGCCTGACACTGGGACCTGGAGGCAGAACCTGGGTCTGCTGTGATTGTCAACCCACCTTTCTCGGCTATGGCTGAAGGCCTGAATTGGGGCTTTGAGTCTCAAGTCCATACACTATTCAGAGGGCTCTTTAGAGTATTAGTCTTTTTCCCAGATGAAATCCAAGGATTTGCTGTGTCCTCTCCCTGGGTGAGAATAGAGGATCAGTATTTGTCACCACCCTGCATCCTGGTCAGATTTGGTAGGGGTAAGGGAAACGTTGCACTTTGCCCTCCACTCCAGACCCTAAAAAGTGCCCCTCATAGGTGCAAATACCCATTTCCTGCCCACCTCCATTCCCTCACAGATGGCAGGGAAACTTTGCTAGGGCAAAAGCCCCCACTGAGCTGCTGGACCCAGGCAGCCAGCTAGACTGATCTCCCCAGAGCTTGAGGCAGAGAATTTATTTTCTCATTCCCCCAAGGCCAAGGTTATAGTCCCCCCAACCCCAGGAGCCTCCACAGAAACCCTCCCACCTCCTCCCCACCCCCACCTCCAGCAGAGCAGAGGCTGCCTGGACAGATTTAAACAGAATTACACACCGGTTCACTTCAAGGTCTGTTCCGGAAAAGTACTTCGAGGTTTTGGATTTGTTCCAGTTGGGTAATTTTACGAAAAAATAGGACTTTCCTAATCAATTCATGGGTTCCCTCGATTTTAAACAATTGTAATCCGGAGCTGTGGTTCTGTTTGCAGCCCAGTGAAAGCAGGCTTCGGGGTTACTTGACTTGCACAGTCTGGGTCAGCTCAGGCTGCAGGTGTTTACCTGAAGCCGCCCTTCCTTCGTGACCCTTTGGTAACCTGCCCACCCCCATGCCACCATCTCCTGACACCCCCTCCCCCCGACAGATGCCGAGTCATTGCACGCTGCGTGAACTTCAGCCAGAGCTCTGTGACTCACGGTCATTATCTCATCTGATGTTCAGAACAGCCCATGGGGCAGCCACGGATGGCACATTGACTCCTCATGATGGATGAGGAGAGGAAGTCTGCCCCAGGTCATGTAGGCTGCTCCCATATGTGCTGGGACTCAGGCCTCTCCATCCCCCCCTACATTCTCCCCACCAGAGTAGTGGGACGTTCAGCTTTGCCCCGATTACCCGACTTGGTTTTCCCCTTTCAGGCTTGGTAGGAGGAGTTTTGGTTGCCAGGAACAGAGACCACCGAGGCTAACTCTGGTCGGGGTTAGGGGTTGCCACCCATTTGCTGAGGAAGGGTGTCCCTGAGTCAGAATAGAAATGAAGACACACGAGGCCCATGGGGCGGAGGTGTGGGGCACAGCTGCTCTGAGCTCAGGAAACCCTCAAGTCAGCACTGTTCCCTCAGTCTGCCCGCTCAGCCGCTTGCGCTCAGCCTCACGTCTGCACACCTGGACCCCCATCCACCCGCACTCTCGAAACCCCACATCTATCTTGGGAGGAAGGAGATGGCCCAACCCATTTCTGCTCAGGCTGCCCTTCTGGCATTGAACCTGTATCCCATCAGGCATACTGGATGATGCAGCCTAAGTTTAGGGCCCGTTAGGGCTGCTTTTCCCAAAAGAGAGCTGGAACAGAGCAGCCAGAAATGTTTGTCTTTTGCTCAAAAGACATTAAACCCCAGAAGTGGGTGTGTTGTGTTGGACAGAGTAGTGAGCCCCCTGTCGCTGGGAGCATTCAAGTCAAGGCTGGATATCATAGTAGGGGAGACAATGGTTCAGAAACTGGGAAGTGCCCACTGTGGGCTGTTACTGTGTGTCGAGAGCTCTGCCTCCTGGTGAGACTAGAGCTGAGGGGGTGGGGACACATTCTGTGGCCCAAGATTGGGACAGCCATGTGGCCATGAAAGCTTTGAACTCAAGACCTCTGCCTTGTTAGCACAGAGCTGTAGCCGACTGAGCTAATAAGCAGTTCTGTGGCAGCCGTTTTTCCATCAACCACATATGCTGTTTCCTGACTTCTTAACGCAGCGTGCTATTTATACCAGTAGATCCATTCATTCTTAATGAGCCACGGTTGTGGATTGTAAAATGTTTTATTTTCAGACAGGATTGCTCACTGCCCAGAGCCAGCTGTTGATATGCCATCTTCCTTCTTTCTCTGTTCCTGAGAAATTAGCATTTTGGAAGCTCCTCAGAGTACTCAGCCACCCTCGCCCACCCCCAACCCACCCCCGGCCCACCCCCAGTGTTTCCACAGTAGATTCTGGACTTGCGATTTCTTTCAAGTCAGCCTTGGTACTAAACTCCCTGCAGCCTTGGGAGCTGCTGGGACTGTGTGCTCTGCACAGGGGGCCAGGCTGGCTGAGGCTGGGTTAGGAGGCAGAGCAGAGCAGGGAGCTTCCATGCTGGGATTGGGGAGTTGTCTGTCCCCCCTCACAAATGAGGGAACAGCAGGACCAATTTGGCTCACTGCTTTAAATTCATTGACAACATTGGTTTTTTTTTTAAATATGGAGAATTTGCATTAAGAAGGACCTCTTTTTGAAAGTCAAAAGGTCTGTCAATACCACCCCTCCCTGGAAAATTTGATCAAGCTAAATAGCAACTTCCCTTTCACCTAGGACTTGCATTCTCAGCTTTGCCACAGTCCCTACTCCTCCCTGTTGTCTCTGACACTCTCTGATCATCACCAGGGGCCTGACTACGTCATCTCTGTGGGTCCCTTTTCCTGGTCCCTCTCCCAAAGCACCTGCCCACAGTGGCTCTATGCTTTCTGTGGAGGTAACTCAGATATAGCCTCAGGGACTCACCAGTAAGGTCTCATATGTCCTAATAGGGGACCTCTGGGCAGGAACACCTTTGTTTTCAGAAGTCTTTCTTCCTCTCTGGACCTTGGTTTCCCCAGGGGTAGGATGGATAGGGGAGCTTAGACAGAGGGTTAGTTCTCTTCCAGTTTTCCTATCTTATAGTTGCAAGTGAAACTTTAGGATTTTAGGGCAGGTGGTAAGGTGGCTCCCAGGTCACACACTGAGGCTGCCTGTAATGGGAAGATGGGCCCCGTTTCAGCACTGGTCTGCTGTGCACCCACGCACGCATGCACACACATGCACATATACACACGCACACGTACGTGTTCACACGGTCCTGGCCTGTGCTGCCAGTGAGATCCCATCAGGCTCGCCCAGCACCCCCACACCGCGCTGTGGAAAGTGTTCACTGAGTGCCTGTGGTCTCACTGAATCTTCCTTTCAAAGTCCTGTCCCCAGGGTTGTCTCATGTTTAATTATTAGCACCTTCTCTGTCTCTGTTCAGTTAGTTCACTCCCTGCATGGTTCTCAAGTCCTGGGAAGCTGGAAGTACCTGGAATTATAATAAATGTGTGTATGTGTATATACATATATAGAGAGAGAATGCATATATACACATGTGTATGTATATGATATGACAGCGCCTGGACAGCCATTGACTCAGCTCTTCATGGTATAGGTAGGTCTGCTGTTTGGATCCAGAAAATAAATAAACAAAAAGTCATATGCAGCCCCATCTGTGGGCCCCGCCTGCCCACCGGAGAATGGACTGTCATCCGTCACAACAGAGGCAGGAGCAGGAGCGCGTGGTGTCTGCCGTGGGCTCCCTGGGGCAAACACTTTCAGCCAGTCAGGCCGGCCTTCTCGTGGGGCCGCCATTCTTCAGGCTCAGCCGAGGGCAGGGTGCTGTCTTCCCGTCGTCTGTGCTGGTGAAAGAGGCCGGCTGCAGGCTCCGCGCTGCTGACCGAATGAAAACAGCAACCACATATCTGCCGTCGGTGGCACGTCGCTCGATGCGGGCTGTGCCGACCACATGCGTCCAGTATTTTGTGTCACCCCCTGCAGCCTGGGGCTGGGCACTGCTGTTGTCCTGTCTTAAAGAAAACCTGCAGAGGTCGGGTAACTGACACTGTGATCAGAAAGAGAAGGAGGTGCCTATGGCCTTCAGGAAACCCTACCCTTCCTACAAGTCCTAGGGAAATGGAGACCTGGCCACATCTGGCGGGGCTGGGTTTTGATGGCGAAGCCTGGGCAGACTGACCTCAGGAGTCCTCTGTGAAGACAAACAGTGCAGTGCCGGCATGTGACGGCAGGGACCAGCCCAGAACACAAGTCCTGAGCTTCAGAGCCGCCTCTGCCCACTCTTGCCCTCCACAGCCCTCCTGCCTGTCCTGGGTGTCCTCCCTGACTTGTAGATTGATTTCCCAAGAGCAGAAAGCCTTCATTAGCCACACCAGGGAGGTCAGGGGCATGGCTGTCACTTCTAATTTGCCCAGACCCAGTGACAGCCTCTGCTGATTGGTTGATGCCAGCTGCAAGGTGAGGACTTGGGGCTTCTCATCACCACCACCCCACATCTGAGCTGAAAAGGGAAAGCACCCCCAACACCATACCCCAGCCAGTTCAATCAGGTGCACAGAGCTCCCGTGTGTGCCAGGCCTGTGCTGGGCCCTGCCTCCTTGCCCAGCACAGCTCCCCTCTCTCCAGCTGCTCACCTGTCTCTTGTGAACCTACAGCTTAATTCTACCCACTCCAGACTCTCGCCTGTGGGCACCTGGGGAAAGTGAATAACTCTGGGCCCACCTGCCTTGTCTAACTCCAACAAAGCCCTTAGAGATAACAGTGCTAGCCTGCTCAGCTCATAGCTCTCCCCAGGGCCCCTGATCATCACGGACGAAGGCCAGCTTCCCAGATGGGGCTGAGCTGCTAGTCCAGGAGCAACAGACGAGACTGGAGAGTCTCTGTGCCCGGAGTGCTCTACACAGAAAGGAGAGGTCAGGCCTCCTCTGCCTCGTGCCCCTGGGGTACTCACAGGGTCCAGGCAAAGTCTGCACCCCATCCCCACATCTGAGCTCTAAACACGGAGCCCAGGGCCCTGATACAGGGCTGAGATTCCAACCCAGAGGAGGGAGCCTCAGGCACACAGCTAGTGGCCTGAGGGTATAAGACAGAGACATCTACCAAAGGAAGACAGATCCAGGGATGGACAGACAGCCGCAGAGGTGAGACAGGAGGGTGAGAGTCACCGACAAAACAGAAGAACCAAGAGACAAAATGAAGAGGAGTCAGGGCACACCAGGGCACGAAAGAGGGAAAGAAAGACAAGAGCAGCCAAGGCAGAGAGATCTTTATTACACATCAGCAAGAGAGGCACAAAGAAAAGGAAAAGAAAGACAAAGGCAGAGACAGAAGAAAAGAAGAGCTGAAGGCAGGAACAAGTGAGGGTGCCTCGGGATCCCAGGCAAGGAGGCGGCAGAGGGTATGCGCCACCTTGTTTGATTTTGGCCATAAATCAGAAGCAATAATCTGTCAGAGACACCCAAGCCCGGTGAGCCCCTCGTCCGCAGAGTCCCTGAGCCTGGAGCCTTTTTCTTCAGCCAGCAGAGCTGTCCTGGCGCCACAAAGCCCACCGCCTGGCCTTCGCCTTTCTGTCCTCTGGGCTACCTCGCCTGCCATGGCCTCCGCATTTCCATTTGTCTAAATCATGCCTGAATCTGAATTCTGCCTCTTCTGGGAAGCCCTCCTTGACCCTCCTCTCCCTGAACTCCCCCTCAGAGTACCACTTTCTCTCTGGAGGGAGCTGTTCTTATCTTCTGACTCCTTTATCTGGAACTTCTCAAGCCAGAGCAGCATCATAGGATCTCAGAGCTGGCGACCACATTTCTATTGACTTGAGGCTTCATCTTCATTACATCTGGTACCTCCTATCAACCTCTGAGCCCAAAGGAGGGAGTTAATTAAAACCAATGGTGGATGAATAAACAGGCATAGGAAAGCTTCCACTCCCCAAATCTCAATTCTCAGCCTGATCAGTATTGTCCCAGCTTATACCTGGAAGGGGAACCAAGGAAGAAGGACTCCCTGTGTGCCACACCCTCCCCTGACCCTCCGAGGTGGCCCTGAGACTGTCCCCAGCCCACAGATGAGGACATGGCGCTCGGTATTCAGGCAGCTGGCAAGCCAAGGGCCGGAGGGCTGCCCAGTTCTCCTAACTCCCAGGCCCAGGAGGGAGGAGGTGGCCTCTTCGACTGCCACCAGGTCACCACTCTGAGAAGGGGCTTCCCTGTCTCCTTGTCCAGGCCCCCACTCTTCCGGGCCCTGGAGGGAGTTTCTGAAACAAATGAAGAAGCTGTCCCTCTGATTGGGGACTGGAAGAAGAGCAGGCTCTGTGAACAGTGCACCCCCCACCCTCAGCCTGTGTCCATGGCAACCATCCTCTGACAGCCCCTCCCCCTTTGGTCCCTGCTCAGGCTGAGGCCACCAGCAGCCTGGCTCCCACTTGAGTGTCCCTGGCGGGGCAGGGGAAGCTGGGGGAGGCGCCTGCATGGTGGAGAACCCAGTCCTGGAGACCGGCTGACTGACCTCCACCCAGTCCTGCTGCTTTGCCCAGTGCAGTTTTCTCTCCTGGGAAGCTTTTCCAGAAGCAGTCAGTAAGCATTTCCAGAGTTCCTGCACTGGCCAAGACCCAGCCTTGGGGGCTGAGGGAAGGACCCTGCCCTCAAGTGGTTCCTGGTACAATTGGGGACATGAAGACAAGTGTCTGTAGGAAAAGAAACGCTCTGCCAGACTGTCTCAGAGGAGGCAGCTAGAGAGGGGCCAGAGAGCCGTGTGGCTGTCTCGGGGAGCCAGGGAGAGGCCTGTCTTCCATTGTCCGTGCTTTTCTGGGGCTGGAGACGCTTTTCAATAGAGGCACGGTTTGGATGGCTTCCTGGAGGATGAATTGGATTCTAATTTTTTTACTATGTATAGGCTTATATCACTTTTTAAACTTGTAATGCCGTTTGTCCCATTTGATCTTACTTCATTGGTAGTTGCTTATTTTCCCATTTTACAGATGAGAAGCTTGAGGTTCAGAGAGATTCAGGTATTGCCCTGGAGCATCCAATGCAGAGCCAACACTGAACCCTTGATGTTGGGAGTAAGCTAGCAGTCTTTCTCTCCCACATGGAGACCCCTGCCTCTGACAGGGAAAATTCCAAAAGAAACCCAATAAGGGCAGGTTGGAGAGACAGAATGAACCAGCCTGTCTGGAGGGGAGGACTTCTGAGGGAGCAGAGCCCTTCGGTGAGACCAGGCCACAGGCTGCCCTGCATGCCGGGTAAGGAGGAAAGAGCAGGACTCCAGTGGTATGTAAGCCTGGCTCCAGGTGATCTCAGAAGGCATCTAGTGCTGTAACAGCCTGTGCAGCACAGGTTGGGGATCTAAACTCCCTTGAAAAAGATGACTTCATCCCAGAGACCAGCCCTGTGCCAAGTGATATGGGCCCTGAGTTCAGGGTGCCCTCCTCTGTTACCGCTCTTAATGCCCACACCCCAAGAAGGGACCCACCATCCCCTCATTTCTTAGGGGAGCCCGTTGAGCACAGATAGGTGCAGAAACTGACTCCAAGTACACAGCTGGGAGGTGGCAAGCAAGGACACAGCCTGTCTGTCTGACTCAGCTCGGGGGCCTCTTCACCAACCCATGTCTCCCCACTGCTGCCACCGTGCCACACTCTGGACTGGGAAGGCATCTCCAGGGCTGCCTGGCCCAGGCCCAGCCCTGCCAGCAGTGAGGCAGCCCCTCCCTGTTACAGTGGGGTGACTTTGCGGCTCCTCTCTGCAACCGTACCAGCCTGGTGGGCTGGGTGAGGCTAATTGGGGATGTCTCTGCCTTCCCCAGGGCCTTATCATCTTTCCTTTACATTAAAAAAAAATGTTAGTTGTTTTTAGTATGCAAAATTTTCCACCATCTGCTTTGCCTTGGCAGAATGTTTGCTTAGAATATCTCTCTTCCTCTCTAATTCCCATAATTTCTGGGCACTTTGGGAGCCTCCCAGTGGAGCAGCAGCTCCCAAGCGCCTCGCAAGCTCCCAGGCTGCTGGCTGTGCTGTGCCAGACTGAAGGACGGGTGTGCGGCCCAGAAGCCCGTCTCCCACCACTCAGCCAGAGAGGGGCACTGGGCTCTCGCCACTGATGGGGCAAAACTGACCAGAGGTTGAGCTCGGATGCAGACCTTCTTTGTGTGTGATGAAGCCCTGAGAGATATCTAGGGCCTTAGGGAGATGGTGACAGTGCAGTCTGGGACAGGTCCCCCACATGCCAGTGCAGACTGCCCAGTCCAGTGGCCAGCATCTTGCCTGTCCCCTGGACCATCAAGGCATGGTGTCTCCACAGAATACCAGCTGCCGCACGTGTCCTTTGCAGCAGTCAGGAAAGATTTTCCAAAAGGGAAGACTTCCCCCCACCTTCATGTACCAAAACTCTGAGTTTCCATGGTGACAGTCAAATTGCAAATCCATCCAAGAGTGAGCTGGTGACGGGTGGAGGGGGCCACAAAAAACTGGCCTGTCCCCAGAGAAGTAGGTTTGCCTGGTGCTGGGGCTGTCCGCTGCTGCCGACAAGGGCTGAGCAGAGTGGGACAGCTCCTCTCAGTCATGATGGGAAAATCTCCAGGATACCAGGTCCCCAAGCAAGTGGTCCAAAAGCTCAGTTCATGGGATGAGAGCCCCTCTTTCCTCCCTGACTCATGGCAGAGCCCAGGTGATTCCATTTGGTAACATCTTGAGGCTGTTAGGACAGGCTCCTCCCTGGTGTTTTCCCATCTTCACTCTGAAAAAATCAGGCGTGGGCAGAATGCAAGCGCTCATCACTCAGCCATGCTAGACTCAGCCTTTTGGGAATCAGAGGGG